>WHYT01016913.1:129468-174594 GCA_009806455.1 Tetrax tetrax
AGGAAGCACTTCTTGCTGCTAAGTGTAGAGACTCAGGTTGTTCTCTGTGTGCAGCTAAATCCAAGAAAAACAAAATGGCGTGTTCGGTCACCTTCCCGTGAGCACTTGTGTACAGGCAGGACTGGGGCAGTGAACCAGTTAGCAAGCAATGTCACTGGTGTTGCACATCCCTAAAAGTGCTCTTGATGGACTATAGTGGTATCTGCAGTTTCTTTTCTATGTTTTGCATGATCAGTATCAGTCTGAAGATGCATTTTAAAAAAAGTAACTTTGAAAGCACAGCATCTGACTCTAGTAGTTGCAGAAACACATTGGAGTTTGTCCTTTTCAGGAAGCTAACAAGTATAACATAATTCTCCATATCTGAGAGAATGCTAGAATTTTTTTCTAGGACTAGTGTTTGTTTGTTTGTTTTTAAATCTAGCTTATCCCCTGGAAAGCTCACCTGCATGTGAGCAATAAAACTCACAATGTTGCCAGGTAGCCTGACTTGCCCAACTATGTGTGTAAGTCAGGCTCTTGCCGTGTGGGTGGAAATACAAAGATTTGTGCAAAAACACACTGAAAAGGTCTTCCAGAATTGTATTTTTGAAATTAGGAAATAAGAGGCTGAAGGAATTCTCCTTAGTACCTGTTTCTCAAATTTGTTAGCTGTCTTGTAAAAATTTCATTGTTTACATTCTGCTGTGACTCTGGTTTCAGACTTTTTTTCCTGAAATTTTCTGAGCTAGTGGCAGTCTCAGTAAATTTGTTAGGTTCAGGAAATTGCTACCCTCTCTGTTATGGACAGAGATCACTTAGCAGAATGATTGCTGCAAGGTGTCCTTCCCCTTACGTACCACGTCCTTCGTGAGAAGCTTGGGAACATAAGGTTAGTTGCACTCTGATGTTCGTGCACTCTGATGTTAGCTGCACTCTGTGCGCCCTGTGTCCCTGCTTCTCCTGAGCAGACTTCAGAAGCTGGTCCAAGGCTGCTGGTCTCTCAGAACTGAGGCCAGATGCTGCCCTTGGACATGTAGTGGGTCCTTACAGCTGCTACCCAGGGTGATGCTCAGTTTTTCCTGAAGGTTATGAGCTGAAGTGGTCGTGAATCTGACGTGGGAGCTCAGTCACATCAAATGGCTGCACAGAGGGCAGGGTGGGAGTCTAAGCTCCCATTAAAGCCTTCCCTGCTCTTTGGGCAGTGGCAAAAAGTGAAAGCAAAAGTGTATGGGAAAGTTTTGGCTTGCCTGATGCTGTTAGCTAACTCAGACAGGGTGGGGGATTGTGTTTCACTGCAGGGGCTCAAGCTCAGGTGACCCTAGAGCTGGGTTGTGGTGTGGCAGCGTTGCGGCATGAGGGAGCACATACAGTGGAGGAGCGTGGTGCTGCTGTTATCTGTCAGCGATCTTCAGACATCCAGATGCTGTCTATCTGAAATAGAGAAATTAAATTTCAAGGCAATGCTGAAAGCTTAGATTTGAGGAGCTGAACCTGAGCTTATTTACCTCCCATTTGTGGGTAGAAGAGATGTTTGCAAGTTCCTAGAATATAACTTGTGTCTCTACTTGGAAGCTTTAATTTTTACTATAGCACAACTAATGATCATCATGGGCTTAAGCAGTTGTGCCTTATCGGTGAGGCAGGATGGCAGACCTGAACATAGCTGTTCAAATTAGTGTGTTTATATGTTAAGACAGAAAATGCAGTAAGTCACTTAGTGCAGAAGTGACACTGTGTGCCTTTGTGCACACATCCTAATTAGATGGGATTTGTTTTATATTTAAGGATGCTGAAGATTAATCGTTGGCATACACCGATAGACATTAATATACGATACAGGTCATAGCATGTATCATATATATCATATGGTATACTATATGAATCACAGTATACTCCAAGAAGCAGAATATCTCAGTGCTGAAGCTGGCTGGTTGACACCTCTAATAGGCAGCAGAGGCCCTGAGCAGCTGTGGCCTAAATACTTCCGTGGCCTTTCTTTTGGACACGCCAAATGAGTTGTACTATACAAAAGCTATTACATGTTGCAAAGCCAAACCTGCAAGGTGGTGATTCCTGAATTCTTTCTCTGTGCAAACAGAGATGGGAGAGGTGAAAAAGCAGTCCTGACAACAGAACAGATAGGGGGGAATTGGAGAGCAGGTGCAAACACTTGGAAGAGTGTTTAGTGGATCTGTGGAAGATTAAATCTTTCATTGCATCTCTACATACATGTATACATGTATACATGCATCTCTACATACATACATGCTTGCTCCAGGTGGCTGTTTTTACATATCTTGTGGCAGATATTCTTACACACTTACAAATGAGTCTTTTAAATCTATTTATAAATGTATCTAAACACATCTGTCACAAATAGTATTGTAATTCTGAACTGTTCTGAAAACTGTATTAAAGTGCTCTGAATGCCGTTGTACGGGGAAGGTTTTCTGAGTCTTTAGCTTGGAAGGGAGGTAAGAGACCTATACATAGAAGAGATTTGTCTTCTAATATCAGAAAAAAAAAAAAAAGGCCCCAAAGTGACACACTTAAAAAATAAATTAAAAAAAAAAAAAGTTGTATCAGTACATTCTGTGCATCAGATCACAGAAAGAATAATTTTGTTTGCCTTCATGAGACTTAGAGACTCTTGGATTTCTAATACAGTTGCCACCTTTAAGTTAAATAAAAATACTAGTCGTTTTCCTAAGTCCCTACAAACAGTTTGCTTACCAGAAATGACAGCAATTAGTTTCTTCTGACCTGGCTATTGGGATTGGCATCTAAATGTGGCTGGTTACAAAAATGAATGATCCAGTCTACTACTACTGAAGGCTACTGTATGTCCTGACTTTATTTCACTCTCAGCAAACTGCTGCAAATTGCTGTTGTCCTTATGTAAACTAAGAGATCTTAATATCCCAGTAGTAGATTAAGCTAATTTCCTGAGTCCTGTTTTTTTTTGTTTGATAGCACAGTTGAGATGCAGCTGCTGACTTCTCACTGCTGGAAGGTATTTAGGGAAGATCAACAATTTAGCTGTCCAAACACTTCATATGCGATTTTAATTACCTTTGAGAATGTCTTGTCAGATGAAAAGCTATGTTTGTTTTGGTCTTAATTGGAGGGAAATGATTCAGTGTGTACCAAAGCTGATACTCTATTGTGGCTGGTTCATGTGTCTTTATTTGGAGTGGGGACGGAGAGCAGGGAGTTGGAGTTTGGAACAAGTTTTGGCTCTTTTGGACCACTGCAACAAACTGTCAGGAGGGGTCGTCTCAGAAATGTGAAGTTCATACAGTTTTCTTGAGAACAGGTATCTGGGAGGAGAAAAGGTAACCTTTTAGCAGTTGTGTCCCCCGAAAGAGGCACGATGCGAGCTCATCTTCAGCGCAGTGCACCAGCAACGCTGGGCAGGGCTGGTCAGGAAGGAGTGAGTGAGTGAGTGTTTCCCAGCAGGCAGGAGAGCTTTAGCTGGAGCTCATATGTTTTTGTGCACCAAAACAAAACCCACAGAACTGTAGAGGGTGGTGTGGAAGTGTGTAGAAGAACACTTCTCCCTGCATCCTATTCCTAATTTAGATGCTTCCAGCAGCAGCTGTTACTAATCTGCACATTAAAGTTACCATGTTTCTTAGAAAATTCTCTTTTGGGGGAAATGTACTGTTTTATCTGTAATTTGATAGGTGATTCATCTTTTTTAATTACAGAAAAAAAAATCTTTACCTTCTTTTACATTAAGTGGTGAAATACAATTTTATAGTATCACTTTTTAATTAATATTCCCAAGTACTAGTGTTTCAGGTGTGTGAATTTCACAGGTCTGCCCCAAGGTAGGCTTTTGGAACCTAGCCAGATACTTGATTCTTAGCTTTCTGTTTGAGAGATTTGCATTTCAACCCAGATGCCTGTGACCCACTAGAACTCTATTTAGACAATGTTATTCAAATATTTTCAAAACACTAGGATTCTTGCAGATGCAAGGAAGGTAGCAGAAGGAAAAACTAACATGCAAACTTCAAAGTTCAATTGAATTCTAATTTTAAAATGAAATCAGACAATTCAGCAGAGTATTATTTCTTAAATTGTTTTATTTGTTTTCATTAAAAAAAAAGATAAGCAATTCTAAAAAACCGTATTAGGACATTTACCCCATGTGCTCTTGTGGATCCAAATGTACAGTGGTACATTTGAAGGTAGTATCTTTAAATAGAAACTTATTTAATGAATGAAATGGGACTGTGAAGCTTTGCATTGTTCTGATTAATTCAGCCTACTCATTTCTGCTTATTTTGTACTGTGAATTATTTCAGTAGATGTTCTAGGGAGTACATGAAGTGTTTTAAAACTGGTAGGACTGTAGTTGGCTCTACCTCACCCTGAATAGAGAGAAAAAAATATCTCATCTACTGAATTTGAAGCACATGGAGTTCAAGACACAGGTTATAGTACATCAAGTTTATATAAAGCTAAAGACACTTTTTTTCAGAAGTAAAATTTTCGAGCTAGTCCACTGGTAACTGAGATGGGTGTGTTTTTCAAGTTGCACAACCGCAGTGTGCTTTTGATTATCTTTACCTTTGAAATTTGATATACTTGTGTCAATGTTAAGTAACTTCAGTTATATCTGCTGTAATAAAAAGGTCCTTCTAGGTGGTTGTTCTGTTGTAAGGGGAGTCTGGAAAATGATGGAAAATAACAAATGGGATGTAGTAATTCCTTTCTAAGTAGCATTTGTTTTTTTCCAGCACACCATTCAAGTATACTCAGTCATACGCAGCACATAGATGCACAAGTAAGGCAGTGTACCTAAACACAAACTTCATGGACTGTCTCACAAGCATCTGATACTTTGTACAGCTGAAAAAGGCTGCCTTTTGGAAGTGACTTTAATATTAGTTTTTAAGTACTTAGTTAGTTGTGATTTATGACATTATGTTGATGTCTTGCTGAATTAGAGAACTGAATGATTGAATTGCCTGGATTGCACTGGATTTCTAGAAACCTATTAGCGCAGAAAGTAGTTACTGCTCCCTTTATAGTTAACACAACAATTTGCTCTACATTAGCCTTTGAATTAAAACCACTAAGTGTATTCTTCAGTTGTGGTTAAAATTACAATAATACTTTAATGTGGTAGATAAAGAACTAGGAGACAGTTTATGGCATTTTTGCTTTTGTTCATGTATAGATCAAACTCTTGCCCCAAAGCAGCATTTCTGTAAAGCTGCAGAAACATAACGTTGCCAGTTGCACTTACCAAGCAAAGAACTTGTTGAAGTCAGCTACTACTGAAGTGACGGAGTACAAAATGCTACAATATGCAATGCACTTGATAATCATGACTCTGTAGCAGATACAAAGGTAGCCTTTGAAAGGCTGCCATGACTGTGTAATTAAAGTGAAGGGTCTAACTTGCTGAAGAGAACACTGAGAAAAGTATAAGCAAAATTTCATAGCTAAAGCAGCCCACTGTACTTCTGCAGCACGAGGGGTGATGTACCAAACTGGCAGAAACATCGCAAATGGCCAGGGAGAATATTAGCACAATTCTGAGCAATCAGCAGCTGGTTAGTGCATCAGTCAACATGATCAGTAGGGCCAGCCTACTACCTTTCTTTTATAGTAGGTACTGGCCTACTGCATAGGTTAACCTACAACAGGTTTTTTTATAAGCAAGCAGTTAATGCTCTGGATAGTATCTAACAATCAGATTGGCAAGGGAGGAGGAACTGGACTTAATATCTGCAGCTTGCAACTCAGCAGTAGTTTGTAATGAAGACTTGATGCGTGTTTGAAGTGTTACAGAGAACTTAAACCTGAGCCTAGGTAGTGCTGATTCTTGGTAGGACTTTGTTTTGGGAAGCTGCATGTTTCTCTCCTACTTTAGGTAAGGCAAATGCACATCATTAAAGCCATCCTGTAAACAATGCATTGAGTTTGTGGATTGCCTTTTTCAGCTATTAAATTATCTGAAACCAATGTGTTTTAAGTTCAACCAGGACCTGCAGCTGCTCAGTGAAACTGATTCTCAGGTTCACTTCAAAAAGGACTTTAGAATACTCCTGCTAGTCATAACCTGGACTGCAGATCCCTGAAACAGCTGGGTATCTCAAAATAAGTTAATCCACTAGTACTGCAAGCATGATTCTACTGAAACCTGCCCAGTTGTCAGCAAAAGCTTGAGCTAGAGGCTGGTCAAACAAAGTATGAATTCAGTGAGCTTGGAATTTTTCAATGCAGACTTAAATTTTACTATTTATTTTCCCAAATTTGGTGATTCTACCATGTCACTTATTTTCTCTAGCAAAACCACGTAAGATCAGATGATGCATTTAGAGTTTCTAGTGCAAAAGCAAGTAGGAGGACACACTTCCCCTGTTACGAAGTTTGTGAAGTTTAAGTTAAGCAGCATCTGTGAAAGCAGAGTTACAGAATCATAGAATGGTTTGAGTGGGAAGAGAACATAAAGAACATCTGGTTCCAACCCCTGTGCCATGGACAGGGACACCTTCCACCAGACCAGGTTGCTCAAAGCCCCATCCAGCCTGACCTTGAACACTTCCAGGGATGGGGCAGGTACCAGCTCTCCGGGCCACCTGCTCCAGGGCTGCTAAAAGAATTTCTTCATTAAATCTACTTAAATATACTCTCTTTCAGTTTAAAACTCATTCTGTCACTAACACTCCGTCATACAAAGTCCTTCCCAATCTTTTCAGTAGATCCCCTTTAGGTACTGAAAGACTGCTATAAGGTCTTCCTGGAGCCTTCTCTTCTCCAGGGTGAGCAGATCCAGCTCTCTCAGCCTGTCCTCACAGCAGAGCTGCTCCAGCCCTCTGATCATCTTCATGGCCTCCTCTGGACTCACTCCAGCAGGTCTGTGTCCTCCTTATGTTGGGGGCTCCAGAGCTGGACGCAGTACTCCAGGTGGGGTCTCATGAGAGCAGAGTAGAGGAGGAGAATCACCTCCCTCGACCTGCTGGCCACACTCCTCTTGATGCAGCCCAGGATGTGGTTGGCCTTCTGGGCTGCAAGCACACATGGCTGGCTTATCCACCAGCACTCCCAGGTCCTTCTCCTCAGGGCTGCTCTCAATCCCTGATCCCTGATGTAGTTTAGCCCCACTTGGGACCAATCTATGCAGTCTCTCACTTGCCCCCCCCCACCCTCTGAGGGAATAGGGAGAGATAATATAAGAAAAAAGGCTCGAGGTTTGAGATAAGGACAGGGAGAGATCCTTAACGCCACCATTACGGGCAAAACGGACTCAACTTGGGGAAAATTATTAATTTATTACTAAAACCAGCAGGATAATGAGACAAAGAACAAGATACCCTGCCCCCACCCCTCCCTCTTCCCGGGCTTAGTATTATCTCTACCTCCTTCCTCCCCCCTGAGTGGCACGGGGGGAAATAGGGAATGGGGGTTACAGTCAGTCCATCACTTGTCGCTTTCTGCCACTCCTTCCTCCTCAGGAGAAGAACTCCTCACATTCCTCCCCTGCTCCACCGTGGGGTCCCTCCCACGGGCTGCAGTCCTTCATGAAACTGCTCCAGCGTGGGTCGTTTTTCCACGGGGCACAGTCCCTCCAGAACGGCTGCCCCAGCGCGGGCCCTCCACGGGCCACAGCCTCCTTCAGGCCTCCGCCTGCCCCGGCGTGGGGTCCTCCCCGGGCTGCAGGGGGATCTCTGCTCCTCCGTGGGCCTCCATGGGCTGCAGGGGGATCTCTGCTCCTCCGTGGGCCTCCATGGGCTGCAGGGGGATCTCTGCTCCTCCGTGGGCCTCCATGGGCTGCAGGAAAGCTTAATATGTGATTAGAGCTCTTAAGAAGTCAGAAAGTTCAGTGTCTGCCTGACCTGTGGGGAAAACTGGATTTGTTTTTAGCATGACAGATGAAGATTTAACTTAACTAGTGCTTAACAGTAGAACATAGGAAAATTACTTGCATGCAACCATAGATTACCAGTCTTTGACTTTGGTCAAAAATTTTGGCAAATTTTGAGTTGGTGTTCCTTATTTGTCAGGGAGGCTAAGAGGAGTGTATTATGTGAAGCACATACTATATTCAAAGCTCTTTCTAGTTCAAAACGTAACACTTTTGAAAAAAATAAGTTTTTCCATATTTCTGTCAAAATAAATGCGTGTTTCTTTTAAAACCGAGAGTAAAACAGAGTGCGCTAACTTTGTAAGTGGGAGATGAGGTCAGTCTAGAGAGACATTTTCTGAAAATACAGGACTTTCAGTGGTGCTGTACTCTACTTAGAAATGGTTAGATGATTGTGCCTGTAGTGGTAATAGCATTTCCCTCTTCAGGTTAAAATTCAAACTTTTGTCTTTTTAGCTGCTGCTCTCTAAACCCCTCTGTTTGGTGGTTCTCTCTGTAGCAATTTGGTGGATTGGAAAGCAGTGATCTGTTCTTGTTTTCCTGCTGGAGTGTGTGTGTGGGCAAGTTTATTGTGGATATTTGAGAGAGTAATCATTTCTAGATCTGAGCTTTTTTTTTTTTTTTCCTTCTAGTCAGACGTTTAGTTTCACACCTGAATGAGCAACTGTTGTAAAAGAACTGATTGGTACACCGAGGCATTAACTCCACCCTGGTGCAGTGACAGTTTACGGCAAGGTGAAGTTTAGGGCTGAAAATTCAGGATAAGGCTAGTAATGAGAATATGAATATATATTTTATATATGGATGTTCATATATAGCCAAAATGGATCTGAAAGTTTCCGTTAATCTTAGTGTACTAGGATGAGATGTAGAAGGTGCTTGATTCACAATTTCACTCTGGACATCATTGACATTATGGTTTTGCAAGAGCATACCATTTTTTTCCTGATGCTTAGCAATGTCAGTAAGATTTCACTATGGCTTTTCTTTTCCCCATTCTCTAAATCAAGGATCGTAATCCACACGTGTGGACAACAGTGGGTATTTGGATGTTGCTTGTCTTTGCGTGGCTTCTGTACTTAGGGCTACAAGCCGTGTCCTTGTCACGCAGCGTGATTCCTGAGTGGGGCGAGACTTGCAGGACGTGAGAGCTAAGACTCCAAAAGAAAGGCAGTCAGGCAAATGTGTCTTGCCTAAATGACTGTTAAAAGAGCTCTGTGAAAAGTTATCCTTTCATTAAAAAAGGATCAGGCTAGCAGATACAAGAAGAGCTTTTATTAGGCATTTGGTCTAGGCCATTTCTCCTTCAGGTTTCTAAGGAAAAATAACTCCACTATACAGCATGTTCTGCTCACCTAAGTGTATTTTCCAATGCAAGCTCATTCTGGAAGCATGTTTTGCATTGCATCTCTGCTGTGAGATTTAAGAACACGACTGAAGCTATGCCTGAATGCTTTTTTGGCCACTTTGTCTCTGTTTTCATATGCTAATGTGCTGTTAGCTAGAGTAGCTCTCATGTATATATTAATACATTTTATTTTACGATCTTGCATGCTGTTGAGGTTAGATTAATAGCCCTACAGTTGTTTCTTCCCACTCTCCATAAATACTTCTGCTTTTGGGTACTTCCGCTAATGCTGCTAGTAGCTGGCTACCCCTGTGCTCTAACGCGACATTTCCTGTACATGTTACTCTTATTTTTTCCTGTTCAGGGATCTCAGCAAGTGGGACTCAGCAAACACCATATTTCCTGTGTGTTTACAGACCTATAGCTGAGAACTTCTATTCATCAGTACTTTTCGGTTTCCGTTGCTCGTATTGATCTTTCCCAATAACTGTTGGAAGAAATTACTTAACGTGCAGCACTGGGCCCTGGACCTGTGTGTGGCCCCTCGCGTAGGCTTTTACAACTTCAACACTGAGAAATGTGAAGCGTATTCTAGTTCGAAGATCCTGAGCTCTGTAGGAGTAGCTGTCCTGCTTTCAGCGTTTTTGTTTTCCTAGCCCATGTCTAGAAAGCCAGCCTGCAGTCTGTCAGTTTCTGGAAGAATATCGCTAAGTTTAAATGTTCTGTGTTTTACAGTATGCTCCTGGTACTATACTGGCAGGCTTCTTAACATTCTTTGCGATTTTTTAGGTTTTTCTGTGTCAGTATAGGTAAGTTTTGCAGGAGTATAGGAGTATATACTAGTACTCCATGACACTTAGTTTAGGTTTTTGCAATTCTTCAGTTTCATGGGCTAAACATAAGCTGCTTATTCCATGGAGTGAAGTGACTTTTCATAAAAAGGTTGGTGGTAAAATTAAGTAGAGGGATTACTCTGGATGAGAGCTTTTTCCTCTAAAACATAAGAACTCTCTTGTTTTACTTTGTTTAAGGCTTAATAAGGATTTTTAAAAAAGAAAACCTGAAGAAGCTACCTTATACAAAGTTACTTGCAGAAATGTTTTGGAACGTTCGCTGTAACTCAATTTTTCTTCAGGTAGACTTGATACTGAGATCAAATTGCTACTCCATATAGCTTAAAATACCAAATAAACTCAACACGGGTCTGTCATAATAGTAATTTTTTTCACATTTTTAGCCAAAAATGTCAATACTTGCTATAAAGATACTGTCTCTGTAATATTGTCAGACTTTCTCTTGGATGTTGAAAGTGGAGTGTGGCCTGTCAAACCCCTTCTTTTTGGAAGGACACCGTGACAATTTTAAATCAGAGCTTCCTCTGCAGGGAGAAGAATTTGCAAGCTGCCTTCATGCAGAAGCTAAAAGCTATGTGCCTTTTTGAGGAGTCGGTTGGTAAGACCCAGGCCTGGCATGGGTTCATGGGCCTGTCCGATCAGGGGGCTCGGGAGCCAGGCTGTTGTGCAGTCCCGTGTTTTCTGTACATCACAAGTTCCTCTCAGGCTCGTTGGCAGGGTGATCATGCACGTAGTCACTGGGCTGTCTCATCTTAGCCTTCAGCTCTCTTAAAGTAAAAAGGAGGTGGTAGTCTCAGTTTGTCTTACTCTTTATCCTCAGTGCGGAGCTCTTTTAAGAAGCATCATTTGTCATAGTTTTAGTATGGCATTCAGGTCCTGGATATGAGGCAGGACCAGAGGCAGTGCACAAACGAAAACACAGGAGGGTCTCTCTGAACATTGGGAGACACTTCTTCACTGTGAGGGTGACTGTGCACAGGGACAGGTTGCCCAGAGTGGTGGTGGAGGCTCCATCTGTGAAGATCTTCTAAAGCCATCTGGATATGGTCCTGGGCAAGCGGCTCCAGGTGGCTGTGCTTGAGACGGGGTCGGACCAGATGGCCTCCAGAGCTCCATTCCTATCTCAGCTACTCCGTGGTTCTGTGGCCTCTGAGCACAAGGGCTGTGGGCACTTCTCTGGTTCTTTGAAGCACTTACATGAAAAGCAGCTGTTGATCAGCATTGCAGTTTGATATACTCAACTGTGGTTAGGCTCAGGTAGGCTGTGAGTTCTTAGATTAATGAGCTTGTGGGTTGTTTGTCTCTGAGCTAGAGGGATGAGGCTAGAGATGAGCAGACTGTTCTAATCTCTGGAGTCTTTTGCAAATTAGAATGATTCGCTAACTCCGTAGATGTAGCATAGCCATTTAAGCTCAAGGCCCTAATTTTTCATTTATCTTGTTGCTTAGTGATACCTGCTTACTTGTTGTAGAGCTAAATTTGAAGAGGAGACTTCTGCTCATTAGATATCTGTTCTACAGTGCTGCTTTTAGGAAGAGTAGAAGTATCCATGGAAATTGCTCAGCCAGTTGTCAGGATACTGGCAGCTTATTTACTGAACATCCTCTTCCACTTTGTGAAGATGTTGATGAAATAATTTAACACACCTAGGGAAAACGCAAGTTACAGAACAGACTCTCTTCCTCAGCAATGATGCTACCTGTACCTCTCCACTGTAGCTGTAGGCAACACCACTGATGTTGGTGACTCAGAAGCCTGCAAATGATCATACAGAGATTGATTACACTGTCATTGTTCTGAGACAAAAGCTCTCTTCGACCAAGTTGAAAGATAGCATGCTGACAAATTAGCCAGATAAATGAGAGATATAAAATTGCAAGATGGAGTTTGTTGTTTCTGTTTGTAGAAGTAACAGCCTGTGGAAATAGCAGCCTCAAAAACGTATGCTGCAACAGCAGTCTGCCTGTCAGGTGCTTGTCTGTCATTCACAGCAGATATTTCTAGAGGAAGCGTGAATAGGAACCCTGATTTTAGTAACACAGTTGATTTTTTGACATTATTTGCTGTGGATTTCCTGTTCTTTCTGGTGATAAAGCAAGGTCAATTTGTGCTTCAAACATACCATTGAAAATCCCTCTTCTAGCAAATTAGACCTGTGGTGCTGCGCTCAGTGGCAGATGTCGTCTGTGGTAGGGTAATATCTTCTTTTCTCCTTTCCACTTTCTTCTTTCTGCTCTAAATGGATCATGGGAGGCTGATAGCAGATGTGGCAACGGGCAGTGCTGTAACTGGCCATAGGCTGGCTTACTCTTTCCCGCCCCACAGCAGCACAGGGGCACCATTTAAGTTCCCAATGGAACACCATGGGCTCTAGAGGAGCAGAAGTTGTATGGGAGCGTGCAAGCATGGTAGCTGGAGAGTAGAAACAAGGGATTTAGGTGTGTGAGGCAATTAATGGGACATAACACCCCGTACTGCAGTAAACGAGTACTAACAAGCTTTGTAAAAATGACCTGAAAGCTTTGTCTGGATGTTTTCTGATCACCCACCTGCTTACCTGTGTGTGTGACCAAGCACAGCTGGCAGCTACTTGTGCTGTCTGGCTGTAGTGCTGTTGGTGGCATCCAGGCAAAGTCCAGCAGCCCCTCTGTTGGGGGTGGTGTCTTGATTGCAGCTGTTAAGACCACCTAAAGATTTTGTTCCTGCAAGTTAATCGCTGGTTGTAGACACACCAGGCAGGACAGAGCTGCAGTTCCAGAGCGACCAGTTCCATTCTTTCCTGCAGTTTCTTGAGTCCCAAGTCTGTATTTGTGTTTAGCTCATGGTTGGATTTCTTGACAACAGGTGTCAGGTGAAGAAAGATTGCATTTGTTGGGTATTGGATTGCAGTTAACTGTGATCGTCATATCCTGGCAGTCCTCTCCCCTCTGCTGCGGAGTTCTGTGGTGTGGGAGTCTCTATGGAAATGGGATTAGATGGGGCTGTCTGGCACCACTTTCGCTTGGAAGGGTTGTGCAACTTTGGGTAAAAGCACTTGAATACATTGTTGGAAGTGCTTGTTCAAAGCTTCTGGCACAGATTAATTTCTCTACACAAATGCCAGAAGTTCTGTTTCTGTGCTGGTAAATCGGTTTTGACTGGTCGAGGAGAAGGAAGCAATGACAATATAATTGTAGAACAACAGGTTAGAAGGAGCCTCAGGGGGTTATGTAGTCTAGCCTGCTGCTCGAAGCAGGATCACTTTCTTTATGAATGTATTTATAAACTCCTTTTGCTTAACATTCTTTTCACCCTTTCTCCTACTTGCTTAATCTCCAGGCAAACACATATTTGGCAGTATGAGCCCCAGATGAGCGCACAAAGTGAGGTGAAGAATGAACGCATACAGATGGTGACTATATTAATTACACAGAAACCTGTTGCCAAAAAAAAAAAAATCTAATCTTCAGCCAGCAGTCTTACCTGCCTGCTTATAAGAGTCTACCTACATGAACCTCAAAATGTTTCCATGGTCTAAAGAGTGTGTCAAGATTATTTAAATTCTCCAGCTTCCAAGAACAATGATGCCAGAATCTAACTGCTAAATACTGTTTGTCTTGTTATTGGTGAGAATTTGTTTGAAAAATCTGGTCTATAATGGAGGGAACAGTATCCAAGGTAGTAGGCAGAGTGTCCTTAAGCTTTTTTTTGACGCAGGAGGAATGTCACCTTTGTCACCAGTTGGCAGTCTTCCATTTTAACTCAAATACAATTTGAAGGTTAATGCTCTAGATATGTCAAAGATTCATGTTTTCTTAATTATCATTCCTGTTACTTTTTCTGTTGTCCTCTTTCTTTATAGCACAGTGTTTATAACTCTTCAGGCAATTAGCTAACTGCTTGACTGGGTGCTTTTAGCACATGATAGGAGTGTAGTTAGTACAACTATTTATGTAGGTTTACCTAGAGTTTAAATTACTCAGCAGATTCAGGGAATGCCAAGTGTCTGAAGTGGCATAGAGGTCAGTGTAGCATGCTTGTTTGCATATTTGTGTAGAGCCCTCAAAAGGTCTATGATTCTTGGCTACAGTGTCCATGTAACTCATGTAATGAAATAGTTAATGTAAACTAATTGGTGTGTATATAGAGATGTAACTAATGGAATGCTTATAAAAGCACGTATCTGCTGTGATAAAATACGTGCTTTTTATAGCTTCTATTTGTATTACTGAAGTGCACTTACTGTAGTGATTAACTTCTACAAAATCAATTTATGTCTTACAGCTTGCCTTGAAGGGATCTAACTATGCTGGTCTGCTGGAGCGGCATCGCATTCATACAAAAAATGTAGAGCACATTGTGGACAGTTTACGGTAAGAATGTATGGATGTTGAGAATTTCAGGTGTAGTGCAAATATCCATGGATTATGTAAAACAACAAAAGGAGGCATTGTGTTACAAGCTCTAATAAAATAGGAATACTGAAAACAGGGTGATGCTGATGAACTGTTACTCCTGAAACTATGATTGTTTCAGGAATAACTGTTCATTGGCGTCACCCAGTTTTCAGTAATGTGAACTAGCTCAGTTCAGTTAAGTAACATGCTGCATTACTACCTTGGAAACAAATGAAAAAGATGTAAAGTATTTCTTTGGGCATCAAATGCTTGTAAGCCAAATACCACTGTAATTAATACTTAATTACATGTCAGTTTTTTAGAAGGATGTGACAAGGAACAATATAGGATACATTTAGGCTTTTTCTGCACTTTGTAGGAACGAGAGGATAGAAGTTCGTCTTGTTAAACGTCGAGAATATAATGAAGAGACAGTTCGGTGGGCAGATGCTGTTATATCAGCAGGAGGTACGACTTCATGGAAGGGAAGTATTTGTTTCAGTATTTTTTCATAGATATATTTTTCAAAAATATTTTGCAGTGTTTTAAGCATCTGGAGGTGTGCACACTTTGAAAACAAATTGCTTACCTAATTGCCAGAAAATATGACAAAATGCAATAGTTGTGACCATCCTCTCTACCTCTGCTGTCTAGAAGTGTAGCACTAGGAAGTGAATCCCAGTGCATGGCCACTTTGGAAATGTTTAGTATTGCCTTGTGTAAAACAGTATAAACTGTGGAATTTACTATAGTTTTCAACTAAAGAAGATAAAAGGCTTGCTGTCATGTGATTATACGTGATCCTAAACCCTACTCTTTGGTTTTTGGTATGTGAGGTGGAGACTGACATACTACCTTTTCCTCCCCTTGCTCAAACTGTCTTTCTTGCTTTCACACTTAATTCTAGTGACTGGAGTATCTAGTTGGATGGTGCAGGTAAAAGTATGCAACTTCTGAGCAGCCTTATGTGCCGATGCTTAGAGCTTTTGAAATGAACCAACAGAGCAACTAATCTGATTGTTTCTTTTTAACGTTGGGTCTCAGCAATTCATTCAGTGTTATTTTTGTGATTTGCTGCAGATACAGCATTGTGTTGCTGGGCTCTGACATAATGTTCAATCATCTGTGGCAGTTAGACTTGACCATTGTTTTGCCTTTCTCTCCTCCCCACTGGTCCACTTTGCCCCTGTGCCCCTACTGGTTACCACACAGAATAGGTAGAAAGGGGTATGTGTACATTCCTGAAGTATCCTAATATACTCTTGTGGATTCCAAAGAACTCCTCTGAGCTGGAGATTAAAGTGCCAGTTTGGCTGTGGCAACATCTGTCAGGGTTATGAAGCAAGCAGCTGGGAAGTGATACATCATCAGAGGTTTTCAGAGCTTTTATCTTGGTGCAAAGACTGATTCAGGTTATAGTTGTCCTTCTGTTTAACGGACTGGAAAGAATATCACTATCTGAAGAAACTAGTGACACTTAAAGATTTCTGCTTCAACAGTTTTATCTAAGACTTCTTTTCTGTGTGTGCCTGTTTGGGGCCAAGTAAGACCTTTAAATTGTGTCTTCCAGGAGAACAACTGAGATGAAACTAAAGTCATTGTTTTCATGTGATTCACAACGCAATTTGGTATTGTTTCCTGTCCCCTGTGGCTTTGATTAGCAATACTTTCTAAATTTAGTTTCTTAAAGAATTTCTCTTACCAGCTGATAAACATACAGAAATTTTGATAAATCTCTTTTCAAATTTATTTGTGCCAAATGCAGTTGCCTGGGCTTGTATAGCTGTCAGGTAAGCAGTACTTTTTCCAATCACATTTGTCATCTTGAATTTAGTTGTCACTACTCTGCTTTGAAAGGTGTTCTGTGGTCCCATTTTATTTTTGTGCAGCTTACCTACTTGGTTGTAAATACAAACATGTGGTGGTAATGCTGCACTACATGTGAGACTGTTTTGTTTGATACACTAGAATGTAAAGTGAAACTAACTTTTGATTTGCTTTTTCTGTAGGTGATGGTACAATGCTGTTGGCAGCCAGTAAGGTCTTTGATAAATTTAAACCAGTTATTGGAGTAAATACTGATCCTGAAAGGTATAAACACATTTAAGAAAGCAATGCTTTATTTAATATGAAGCACAGTATGCATCAGTTTGTGTGATGTATGAAGCATGCCTGTGGTATTTGGCAGCATAAATGTCTGGTTAGTGGATTGTTGCGATGAAGTGAACGTGTTGATTTATTGGAAAGGTTTCCACAGTGAGTTATCCTGTCTCATCTGAGAGGATAGTATTGGATAAACATGACTGTGTTGAACTGCCACAGCTGTTTTCACACACCAGTGTAACAGCACTTGGAGTAGTTGTATTCCTACACTAGAAGTTTGAGACTAGAGATGGCAGTATAGAACTGAGAGAGGAACATGTCATACTTCAGAGGACGCAGTCTCCTCAGCCGATTAATGGCGTTTAGTTGTCCTATTATAAATTCCACACAAGTTGCATTCACCTAGCCATAAGATTGATATGGGCAGCTGGGTGCTGTGTATTAGTACTGCCTGATAGGCATAACCTTCAAATGGATGGCAAGTAAAACTCAGAATTCACCAAGGCTCTGTCTGTTGAGATTTCCAGATTTAGGTGTCTACTTTTGATATTACCAATTAATTTAATCTTAGTAAATAAGAAACTGGGGGCTAAAAGTTTTCATTCCTTCCATACCTTCCTCTTCCAAAACTTTTCAAATGCTGTAAATACATATTCTACAGTATCAAGCTTGAATGGCAGGGTTCAAATAACAAGTGCCTTCAAGCTATCAAATGTCACTTATGAAAGGGAAGCAGTGTTTAGTCTTCTGGCTTTAACATGAGAGTCTTCATCTGAGGCACGTTGCCTACCTGTTTCATCTCACTAACTTGTGTGTAAATGGAGGAAATTTTTATTCTAACTTGCACGGTTTATTAAGCTTGAATTCCTTGCCTAAAACTATGGTGACTGGAACGATGTTAATACCTACATATTTCTGCAGGATTACTAGCTGAACAGCCAGTTTTTAGGGGAAATGTGGGAGAAAGATCCTGTATCTCGCACACATACACCCCAGGAGCTAAAAGAGGTGTATTGTTGCTGATGTGCTGTTATGTAAGAATGGTATAGGTTCGTAAAGGTCAAAGTCTAGCTTTGCTTTATGTAACAGAAAGATATGTTTGGTTTGTTTTGTTTTTTAAAGGTACCAAATCTTAATAATTATGCTGTCATTTTCATTGTCCTTTTTTGCTTGCAGATCAGAGGGTCACTTATGCTTGCCTGTGAGATACACACATTCATTTCCTGAAGCACTACAGAAGCTTTATCGTGGTGAGTTCAGGTAGGAGTCACAGATCTTTGGTTTTCAGAAACCTGTTGTGACTGGAAAATACTTAACGATGTGCATTTCTTAAGTATAGGACGATTAATGCCTCAAATAATGAATTCTGTGTACATGTTTACCATGTTGAAAAATGAGTTTGTGGTCAAGAGTGAGACTGGAATGCAAAGGATAAAATTGACTGCCAGTTTTAGCAAAAAGACCTTTATTACAACCTTCAGTAATGGATTTTCTTTTCTGACTTAGCAAATTCATAAATGAGGACCTGCATTCTTGTAAAGGGTGTATTGGTTTACACATTTTAACACTCAAAATCATATGTAGTGCAGTGATGGGCCATACTAATAGCAGCTAATGAAGCCTATACAGTTAGGAAATGGTCTGTATGTTGCTCCTGGGGTTTTGGTGATTAAGGTAGAGTGGCTTAAGTTTTGTGAACAGATTAGTGTAAGGCAAAGATTGTCTTTATGCTGAAGATAGTTTGATATTTTCAATGCTAGATATTCTTAAAATAGAAGTATCTCACTTGAATTAAGAAGGAAGCAAGCTGAATTTTGAAGGATAGACTCTGGAGTAGTTTTTTAATAACTGTTTAAAAAGATATATTTTTCTATGGTGTATTAACATGCCAGAATACTTTTGTAGTGGCAAACTATCAAACAGAAGTAAATTATTAATGTGAAAATATATTGCAATTGGGTTTCGTTTATACTTCTAGCATATTTGATTAGTAGCTTGAAATGTAACTGTATTTGTGCCATGGAAGAGTTCTAAAATGAGGTGAACACAGTCATCAGGTTTGGTTTTAAATAACTGAAGAGTCTCAATAGGTATTGCTCAATTAAAAGGTATTTTCAAGTCATGTGTTTTAGGACTTAGAAAACAGAAGCTTTTAACTCCGTCATGCTAAGTTGCTTTGATAGAGCTGGTAGTGCTAATGCAGGTAAAGTTCCTTGATAACCAGCCAGGCCGGGCCAAGTCGGGCCCAGACAGGAGGCCAGAGGGTGAGGGCTGCAAGGCCCACAAGGCTCACGCCTCCCTCTCTTTGCCCCTGCTCCATCTTCTTCACATCATCTTCTATTTTTTATTTTCCCCCTTCTTAACACAGAGGCATTATGACTCACCAATTGGCTTGGACCTGGCCGAATCCACTGGACAAAGGAGAAACTTCTAGCAGCTTCTTACAGAAGCTGCAACTGTAGCCCCTGCTCACTAAAGAAAACCAACACAATGCCTTATATCCTCCTCTTTCTTCATCTGAATCCCTTTTAAGCATCGTAAAGATCCTAAGCTAGGAGACATTATTAAAATGACAGCATACTGGTGGCCCTTCTATACAAAGGAGTGGTTAGAGCTGCTTTTCTGGACAATATAATAATTTCTACAAATAGAAAGAAAACATAGTAAAAATACAGCATGTAGTGCTGTATAAAGTCCTGAGGTCTTGTTCTCAAAATGATTGCATCAGTGATTAATTCATCAGTTAGGATCACATGCCTTAAAAGACAAGTTGTTATGTATTGTGTTTGTAGACTACTTTTGGCCAATGTCCTCTTATTTTACACATGCAGAAAAATATTAGGTAGAAATTGTTAAGTATGTTTACATTTTAGTATTATTAACTTTCTAAATTTAGAAATGATAGTGGAAGCTATAAAACTTGAAATGTGATTTTGAATATATTTATATGCTCTGCTTTGAGAGTGAAGACTCTGATCCTATATAATTCTGTAATGAATATTTCAGCTACTGATATCAACTTTTCTCCTCTCTAAGGTGGCAGTGGCGGCAAAGAATCCGACTCTATCTTGAAGGAACTGGTATTAACCCTACCCCTGTAGATTTACATGAGCAACAGCTAAGCCAAGAGCAACACAGCAGGGCTCACATAAATGAAAGATTCCAGGATCAAAGTAGGTTTAAATCTGACAAGAATGTCATCACTTTGCTACAAAAACTTGGAATAGGACATAAAGATTTGCAAGAGTTGATGTATTTGCAGTCTGGTTGCTGTATTTGAGAGGCAGGGAGAGACAGCTCTTACTGGATGAAGACTCAGATTAAGGTAACAAATATATTATGTTAGGCTACTTCACAATTGAAAAAGCTAGTCACAATGCCAACAAGTAAATGAGAAATTAGAAGTGAGAATCTCTCTGTAGGTAATTCTTCGGTCAACTGTTTTCTTTATGATAGATTGAAGATGCATGATTGTATCCTTACCCTGTGTCCAGCACTCCATTTGGTCACAGAGAAGTCCTTAGTCAACATGAACAATTTGTTAATCCCTGTTAATTACCCTGTGGTATAGAGTCTTAATTCTTGGAACTTTATCAGAAATGTCTGTTAAGTCATTGTCAGTGAATTTAACTAGGCTGGGAGAGTGACTAATGGAAAACTTCAGTCTGTCTGGTTGCCCATGATGTGTCAGGGAAAGCAATGTCTGAACATAGTGCCGTTGCCTTACTGACCTTGGTTTGAGTGTTTGTATTCTCCAGCAAAGGGCAGTGACTGGCTACAGACTAAATCCGTGAAAAATTGAGTCCTTGAATAAAATGGAGCACTAGGTCTAGAATACAAACTCAGGCAGCGGACTGTGTTCTCCAATGAGTTGTGAATTATTTTTGAAAATTTGGGTTTTAGAGCCTAGATTCAAAACTGTTATATTCAATATCTGCAGGATCTGACATTTCTGGTCCACACCTTTTACCAGTGAGAGCACTCAATGAAGTCTTCATTGGGGAATCTCTTTCATCCAGGTATGTTCAATTGTTTGTTGTTGCAGCAAGGCACAAATAACTTAATTTCTTTTTACGACATTGCAATGGACAATCAGTGATGGGATGTCTTATGTTGTCAAATTTCAGTTCTAGCCCATGAAATGTATAACACTGTATTGTTGCTGATTACAAAGTGTGTTTTCAGAGATATAAGTGCAAAGTTGTTAATTTCTGGTTTTCTACCTTCCTGTCTGGCCATTCTTTCATGTTTCATTATTCCTGGCTGTTTTCTTTCCTCTTAATTGTTTTACTCCTTTCCTGGTTAGTTCTTATATAACCAAATGCCATCAGTTACTGTCTTTACAGTGGATTGGAGATTTCAATACCTGATTTTAAACTGCTTGCTCTCCTGCATCTCTTCTTAAATATCTTTTTATAAGCTTTTAGCATGACCAAGTACTCTTTTTCCCTGCCTCACTGTCATTAGAGGCAAAGATATCACCCTGCCTTTGGCAGAAGCTTTGTTATTGTGGAAAAGCACTTATTTCCTTGTTTTTTTCCTTGTCCTTTTTTGAGAAACCAGTTTGTATCAAATCCTGGTACTGCATTATCCAGGATACCTTTGAATGTCCTTTCTGTCCTGAAGATCAATGCATTTCTGCCAGCCCAACGATAACAAGACAGATGTGGGGAATGTGACTGGGGGTGTTGGAAAGGAGTTCAAATGTGATCCTTGGCCACAATTTGGCCAAACTTTTACTTGTATTTTATATCCCCTTTCCCTTTATTCTGTATCTTTTTTTAAAAAAAAAAAAAAACCAAACTTTAGAGTGTAACATCTTCTTGTGTTTGTACAGTGCCTGGAACACTGTGATTGCTGCTGGAAACAGTATAAATGTTCCATGAGTGCTTTATCTTCCATCTGGACTGCAGCCTCAGACTGGCAGAAGGAATTAGTCTCAAAGAGATAAAAATTTTGCTCTCTACTAAATGAAACCTAATTTTATCAAGATTCTAAAATGTTTCTTTAACATTCATAACACAAAGCTGCTTTCCAACATGTATAGTAGCCCTCCTGAGCATCACAAATCATAGAATCATAGAATCATAGAATGTGCTCTTTGATTGCTATGTATTTGACAAGCATTGAGGAACGCTATGCCTGTAGGAACAAATCCCTAATAATAAATTTTGTGTTAATAGGACCTTACACTTGAAGACTTAAATAATTATGTCACACAGATGCATCTTCTCTAAGGTTCAAATACACAAGTCTGATGTATTTTAAGACAAAATGACTCTAGGTGCTTCTTCAAAGGTTTTATTCTGCATGTCAGTTACAAAAACAAGGAAACTGAAGGAAAAGAAAAACCCCTTAAGATGAGCTTGCAAAGCTTATCTTAAACTGAATCAAGCTGTGCACCTGTGTTCTTAATTTGCTTCCAGTTCTTTCATCTTCCCAAGAGTGAGTACACAGAATGCTCTGAGTTACTAAGAGTCTAAACTGTTTAGCACCAAATATTCAAGAGGTGTATTTTTAGTCAATCCATACTGAAACATTCATCACCTAGAACAGCTCAGTAAGCTCCTTTTCCTAAGAAAGGTGAAACTCAGTCATGCAGAACACAGTGAATGTGATGTTTTTCTAAGAGGCTGTCTGTTAATCTGAAGACTGTCATACTGTTTGAATTAGACGCTATGACCATCAGCAGCTTTAGTTCATAAATATGCACCTGGATGTTCTGAAGCTCACAGAGAGAGACTGTCTCTCTCGGCCTAGCATTAGGAATCCTCTGATATATGGATAATACCCTGCAGAATGGTTATTGTGCCCGAAGACTTACTACATTTGAGTTTTAGGAAGAATTTGCCCTGGAGAGAAACTTAAGCCTGCTGACTGTTGTAAAACTGTGTTCATGAAGAATCACAGTGGATTTTTAATTACTGAAGTGATCAAGAATTCAGCTTGAAGCCATGCTATTACTTACTGATGTTGGAGTTCCTTACCTCTTAGTGTTCCCTGATGTAATTTATAAGGCCCAATCACAGCATAAACACAGTCTTTCAGTAGATCAACTTATGCAAGGAAGGTAATGTATTTATAATTTCATTTGTTAAGTCCAGCAAACCCTACTTGTATATGAAGCTATTCCCAGATGAACCACAGAGTTCTTTGTGCAGAATCTAATACGAAAAGTAGCTGCAGAAAAACTGCCTGAAAGTTCATGCTGCGAATCACTTCTGTCCATTATAAAAACTGCTATAAAACAGTGAATCAAAAGTGGCTGCCAAATCGGAAACACTGTGCAAAGCCTGTGAAATTGTCATCCAGATTTCAAACTAGTCCCTCCAAATTTTTATGTGCCTGATAAGGCTGTGTGTTCTGTCTCACATTCAGGGAGAACTTTAAGTCCTGCAAACCCAGTTTTAAATTCTCGCTTCATAGGGCCTCCTATTATGAGATATCAGTTGATGATGGTCCTTGGGAAAAACAGAAGAGTTCAGGGCTCAATGTGTGTACTGGAACAGGATCAAAAGCATGGTAAGTACATATTGCTCCTTTGTTATAAAATATTGCTTCAGATGAGCTAGACGGACCAGTTTTGCTTAAGTATTTTGTCCATACTGAGAGTCTCTTGGGCAATGGGTAAATCAGTGCATGTCAGTTATGTCCAGATATTCTCACTGTCGGTATGGTTCAGAGCTGTCTTGGGTGTATGAGAAGAGCAGAGCATCATTAATGTTGAGGTATGGAGAGAGAAGTTGAAAGGATGAGAGCTGAGACATTGGGACAGAAGTTTACCTCAGGTGTAATTTTGATCAAAGAAGTTGCATGCTGCACGTGGAGATGCATGGTTGGAGGTAGTAAGGGAAAGAGATTCTGCTCTGACTTACAGAGCGTATCGGGGAGATCTCTGAACTACCCTTGTTGGCTAAAATTACTTAAATGAAGTAGCTCAGAAAACTTACAAAAATCTAAGCTCTAAGAGGAATGGAGAAACATGTACTTGGAAACAGTGTTGTGTTCTCTGGCACATCTAGTGTCCATTCTCCTTCCAAGTCTCTTGCCTCTTTCAGACTTCATTGAAAGGGCACAGTCACTTTGCCAAAATATTCCCCTTGAACAAAGACGGACATATCTAAGCGGAGCTGTGCTAGCTTAATCAAAGGGATAAATTAACTTTGGTTTAAAAAAGCTGCAGTACTGCATGTAAGTCTAATCAATTTAGTTTTGAGGTGTGAGAAATGTGTACAGTGAGAGCGTCTTTTGTTTGGAAATCGTATAGTTTAAAGTTGTACACAGGCCCTGGAAGTGTGTGACACGCTAAGATGAACTAAAACCAAAGCTTTTAATGAAATTCAAAAATGAATATTCATGTTGTAACCATGGTTACTCAGTTTTACTCTTCATTGTAATTCAGAATTTTGTATTCAGTCAGCATACTTGGTTCTAGAGGCTGCCAAGGATGAAATTGGCAGACTGCTAGGGGAACTTTCCCAGTGTCCAGACCTTGGGAATGTACAGTCTTACATTTCATTTGCTTATGCATTCTGTACTGAGCAATCCCTGAACCAGGGACCAGACCAGACTGCAGGATTGCCCATCTCCATTGCCATAATCCATGTGTACTTCTGGCCTTCTCTAAACCAAAGCCAAGCCTCAGGGATCTTCCTTAGCCTGTGGTTCAAGGGCTCTGCTGGGATTTCAGACTTCCTTGGCCTGAGAGGGATTTAAATGTCCTTTCTTCAGCTGCCAAAACTTGCATAAAAGGATATCTAGTTGAGAACAATTTTAAACTGGGCATCTCAGTTTCTTGGTAGCATCTGTTCAGGCTTGCAGGGAGGCAGTAAGTTTAAGAGAAAGAGCCTTGGACAACCACCATTAGCAGCTCTGTAGTCTGTTAGATCTATAGTGGACGTCTGTTGCAGTCTAAGGTGTTTTACTGCCATGACAGAAGCGTTGGACTGAGGATTTTAAGCTGTACAGAGACCTGGGCAACTGCGATGTTCACAGTATTGCTGCATGGAGGATGTGATTAGTACCTAATCCCTTTTGAGCCTGGGCACAGGAGGGAGACTTATTGGAGCTTAGACTTGGTTTAGACTGAGGCTTTATGCTGACTTGTGCATCCAAATGTGGCCAATGCAAAAGTGTCTGATCTAACTATTCCTTTTCTTTATACACCGATTCTTGTGAGATTCAAGCCCACACCTTAGTATGGACAAAGAGGCATAATCGTTGTAAAGAAGCATTGGCTCCCATAAGTGAGAACTAACAGAAGGAATTAATTGGCAAGACGTGGATAGAAAGGATAAGAACACACACAATCTGTAGAACTGTCATCCTTCAGTTTTTTTAATGCAGACTTAAGTCAGCTATTATTGAGATTTTAAGGCAGGAGGATTATTGATAAGGAGACTACATCCTGTGTATCATACTTTTCTTTCCTGAAGATGTCACTTAATGGATTATTAAGATTTACAAAGCTACAGGTACATGTAAAATCGAGAGTTACTTTAAGGCATTCTTTTGAAATAACTGATGTTAGCTCACACTTAATAGCATTCTTTATTTTTTTCTTCCTGTTATTGAACATAGTTTTTCATCTGTATGCAAGATTTTTATTTTTGTTTTGTTTTTCTCTCAAGTTGTACTGCTTCGCAAACCAGACTTCTACTTCTCTGTCTAGGTCCTATAATATTAACAAGGTAGCACATCAAGCTGTTGAAGAGATCCTTAAGATCGGTGAGTGAACAGTGTGACATTACTGGCGAAGTTTCTATAAAGATACACCTGTGTAACTGGGGCTCTTTCTTTTGGCTCAACAGCTGAAAAGCATGGAAGTTTGAATACACCATTGAACACAGAACTAGTACAGAAAGGTTAGTGAAAAACGCAAGATCTCTTTGAGGTATCTTAACTTTGACCAGTTCATTTTGATTGTACTCTTAATACTTAGCAACCTTTTCAGTATTTTAGTGTTCTTGAAATATTTCTTGCAGTCTTTCTTACAAAAATTTGGTGAAAAATATCTGACTTGATATGAAAGCAGTTATTTAGATTTCAGTTATGTATTGATCTTAGGAGAATTTAACTTCTCACAAGATTTGAGACAGTTAATATTTAATCACCTGAAGAGAGCTGTTCAGTGTTCCTCATGTTACAGAACTGAAAGGCATCTTCTGTAAAGTTAAAGTTCTTTGGCAGGCAAAGGCTGTTAGATATCTAGCAAGACTCAATATTCCCTCTCGGTAGGGAGAGAAGCTGCTCTTTGCTGGAGGAATGTGTGTTTCTGAGAAAAACTAGTTTTCTCTGAAAAAACCAATGGCTGATTTCTCTATTTACAGTAACAAATGATTACAATGAGTCCCTGCTCTACAGTCCAGAAGAACCAAAGATGTTTTTCAGTATTCGAGAACCTATTGTAAACAGAGTTTTCTCCAGTAGCCGGCAACGTGGCTTCTCTTCAAAGTAAGTGCTGGCTGTAGCAGTCACTGAAGAGTTACTTCCTTCTGTGTATTTGTCAAAGTATGAGTAATCCAGGAGTTTCCTTTGAAGCGTTTCAGCATTCAGTTTGTGTTTTGAGGGGCTTGAGTATTGTTCTCAAAACAACAGGAAGTAAATGTTTTGAAGTTGTGTTGTACCTTTTTCATGTTTGATCCATGCACAGTCTTGCAGAATAAAAGAACCTTACTGTGCCCAGTTTTGGGCGCGTGCCATTTCCATCAGTCGGAGGCACAGACATTGACAAACTGGAGTGAACAAGATGATTAGGGGGTCATAAATACATGGTATATAAAGGAGAAACTCAGAGTGCTTTTGTTTAGCCTGGAGGAGACCTGGCTAAGTAGGGTGGTTCCGGTTGCTGTCTTCAGCTACCAATAGATGGTTATAAAGGAGACTGACTTAAACTCATTTCAGAGCATAATATGAGGCAACAGCAATGATTTTATAGGATGTAAGATTCTGATAAAGGAAAAAGTACTGTTAGATTGGGGGATTCTAGTGCTTAGTACTATGCTGAATTCTTCTCTAAGCGTGCTCCCGTGTGATTAGGCATTTACTGACCCACGGAAAAGCCCAAGAACCAGTCTTATTGTTCAGATAAGTGCTTGTGTGAAACACTTAGATTTGTTAAGCTGTTTTGTGAAAACTTACTTTCTGGGTTTTTGCAGAGTCTGTGTCCGTTCCCGTTGTTGGGATGCATGTATGGTTGTAGATGGAGGAACATCTTTTGAGTTCAATGATGGGGCGATAGCTACAATAATGATCGATACAGAGGATGCACTGTGCACTATTCTGCTGGAAGAATGAAGAACCCTAGTGTCTTCTGCTGAAAAAATTCTGGATCCAGCAATGGAACTCCTGGGGATAGCACATCACAATGCTGCATTAAGTTGGAAGTTGGCCTTTTTGGATGCAAGAGCGTTTGGAAGAAGCTTGACATGCTTTTCATTCCTTTGGGTTGGGGAAACCTTAGCCTGGTATTTAAGCTCTTTTGCATCTGATGTAAAAGAAACATATTTGACGTCTTACCTCTAACTTCAGTGAAAATTGACATTTTAACCTGTAAGACAAAACCCCAGACAGATGGGTTCAAGTATTAAGTCAGTAGCATTAAATATTCAGATGTACAGTTTTTTAGTAACAGTCTGGGACTGATGAAACTTAACATCTTCATACATATACTTTTATAGAAATGTTGACTGTCAATCTAGAGGTTTGATGCAAGGATATATAGATTTTGGTAGATCCTGATGTTGATGTAATAGAAATACAAACATTTTGTATGCTTTTCAAAAATTTTACAACTTTGTAATTTCATACAACTTGTGACAATTTTTTTTTTTTTTTTTCCTCTTCCAGTATTTTTTCTACTTTGTAGATGTACATCAAAAGTAAAAGTCTGGTTTAATCACTTCTTGAATGAGGTAGCTCTTACCTTTTATCTTTGGCTAGAGAGAGACTTGAAACTCAAGGGTTTTCTTGAGCTCTTTAATAGGACTTTACAAAATAGAGAAAACAAGTTGAAGATATACTCCTTCAGTGAACGGATTAACTGGCTAGCAGGTGTTCAGTCATAGTAGTGTATGTATATGACTATCATTAAGAAAGATATTTGGCCTAATTAAGTTAAGTTGAGTGATTTGGAATTTTAGGTTCTATTTCTTTATAACTGAAGAATAATGAGATATGCTGGGTGCTAGGAGCTGGAGTACAAGTTAGTATCTATGTTTCCCAGCTTTCAGAGTAGGAGTTTTTAACTTCCCCAGAAAGTATAAATTTTCAATCCTATGCTGAATTCAACTGATATTTAATTGGCAACAAATTAATTCTAATTTTACACGCCTCTGATCATGTGTTAGGTAAGTTGATAACAGAAAAAAAGTTCTGATTATAGAAGAGGAAGTGACGTGTTAGATAATGTTTTAGAGAAACTGTGAACTATGACTTCCTTTGAAAGTCTCTGCTGATAATTGCATAGATGAGAGGGCAGAATTTGACAAAATGAAGACACCTACAGCAGGAACTCTTCTGCAACATGACTTGAAACAAAGGTGTTTCGTCCTGTCTATTACAGACCTATTTCCAAAAGTGAGTTCTTGTCAAACTACTTTTAAATGAAGAGACTCACTTCTAATGGAAGCGTTCTCCAGTGTGGCTAATCAGTGTATTGCTAATCACAAAATGTAACCTGAACTTTATAGGTGGAGGAAGGGGATAAAGGATTTTTTTCCTTCTACTACTTAAGTGCTTGTATTCACTCTAAACTAGAATTTAGAGGAAATTTATTTGACCAGACTATTCAGTTCTAGGGAAATGTGATACTGATGGAGCTTTTTTGAATAAGCTATTCCAGTTTCCGCACATTTCACCTTTTAAGTGTGCTGCAGATTGAGTTACTTACATCTTGAGTTATTTACGTTATTTGAGTTATCAATCAGTATGGCAGACCAGAAGGGCAAAATGGAAGTAGCCAAGTACTCTTTCAAAATTTGTTAAATTCAGGAACTGTCAGAATAAAGCGTTTAATGTCTAAAATAATCTGCAAAACTTATCTAAAGGTAAAGATGCAAAGGCTTTTCTTTCCTTAGAAAGAGACTAGGGTGTTCTGGTTATTCCTAATCCATTTATAACCAGTTAAGGGTGGTTTATGTGCCTCTATGTGACACTAGTCAAGATGCTGTTAAGATTCAAAAAAAAAAAAAAAAAAAGAAGAAAACCCCACCAATGCCATTAACACTAATTTATGATTTCCTAGGATTCACTACTATGTAGATCAGGGGTTTAGGTGTTGAAAGTGTCCTTGAGTAGCTGCATAGACAGGTTTGCAGGAGAAACCCTGTCCCTTACGTGTTTAAAGACATCTGTGTGCTGTAATGTTTTCATGGAGACTGGTTAGTCTGAACAGGGTGCATACCTCTTAAAGATGCCTGTCATTCCTTATTACAAATACTGAGACTAAAAGGCAATGTTTTCAGGCCCTGTGCACCTGAAGTATGATCTGGTTTGGGGCTTAAGAGATTTCACAAATCCCTAACTTTGCAAAATGAAAACCTCACCTACTCATTAGTGGCCTCTACTGGCTTTTTCTGTATTTAATTGCACTTCTGTTGAAGCATTTACTGGTGAATGCTTAATTTAAATAACTAGGATGATTCAGAGATCTATAATAGATAACAGTAAGCAGCTACTTTTTTTTATTAAGGAAAAGTAGAATCCTTTTTAAGGATCCTTTATTACAAAGGATTGCAGTACAGACAACTTACCTGTTAGACAGTATTCCATGACAGGACTGAGTATTGGTTTAACACTGATTTAATCGGCCTGGACTGGCAGTGAACACTGCACCTCTTCTATCTGCTGAATCAAATCCATGGTCGTTTCATTTAGTGCCAGTCCACGCTGTGTTCTTGCTAAACTAGACCTGTCATTCTTAGCTTTTTAAAAAAAATGGTGTTTATACATTATGTAATAAAATTTAAAAACTTAAGAAACATGAAGCTGTCCTGTGCCTTACTTGAACTTTCAAGATTGTTTTACGTGCTCAGCTTCTTCTCCCTTACTGTGCTTTCTGAGCCTTCATGCTTTAAGTGAAATACAGAAGCTTACCTATGTAGCCATTTTTAATATGGATTGCTTAAAGACACCAAATAACTTTTTCAGTTAGGAAAAGGTCAGTGGTGGACCTTACCCAGAGGACTTTCATTATGTGTCTGCTACAGCTGTCATCATAACCAATAAACCTGCAGTACAAATGTTTGTCCTCTTCCAGCACCAAACCTGGTACATAAAAAAACAAGTTCAGGACTACTCCTAGCTAAAGTCATACTACTATCCCAATTCTGTACAGGGTTTTAAAGCAGAGTTTATTAAATGCTAAATGTATGGGTGGTAACACCCTGTCCTCTGAACCATCATTGCTTGGACAAATTTCTCCTTTTTTTTTAAACCCATGACACAAAGTTGGTGGCAAGTCAGAGAAAGTGTTTTCCCATGCATCAGTCATTTTGTATAATATAGCAATTCCTTAACTCTTTATTAAATGCAAGAGAAGTTGCATGAGGTTACATTGTGCATAGGGAGAAGCATTTACAGTAGTGCTGTGCTGCAACGATTTACTTTTTTTTTTTTTGAAGTAACTGAAGGTCTAAACCTAAGGCTGTGAACTGTGAAGCAGTAGAACACGCAGTATCCTCCAAACTTACATCACTTCTCCACTCCAGCTTTCACAAGGTGTGTTGCCTATTAACTCCTCTGCAAGGGGCACAGGCCCCTTAGTGACTCAAGTGTTACTTACACTCTTAAATTTAACAAAGAACTAAAACAACGTAGAGCAGATTAACAAGATAATGCTGTATTTGCTATACTATAGAAAATACAGTTAAATATCAAATTCTAGTACTCTTACAAACTTTCCACAGTAACCTGTTCTGTACTACCAGGTATTTATTCCAATCTTCTTCAAGATTGAGATGGGAAACACTATATCTATGCAAGAGTCCTATCGGTAATGCTGCAGGCTAACCTTAAATGTCTACGATTAAATTCACCACCTGCTTGCTTACTGCATTCATGGGAAAAGCAGCAACATATTGATGCCCTACACAGGGTGCAAGTTTTGCCCTAGGACTTCTCAACTAACACTTACACCTGCTGGAACATTCCAGTCTTATGGGGACCCTAATGATAGACCCAGATCAAAGTTTTATTTAAAGGCATTTCCTGTCCCTATCCTTAGTTTGTTTTTTGGGATTTGTTGATGTTTTGGACAGTTATTCAGCTTTCCATATGACTTTAAAAAAGAAAACCACCAGGCAGTAGTGGTTAGTGTTAGATACAAGAAGTAAAATACAAACATAAGCTTTTACAAAAGAGAAATTGATGTCTCTGAATAGCACCAAAGTATCTCTTCCTTTCAACACTCTTGCGCTGCAGTACCAGGTTTTGGTCTGAGATCTAGAACCATTTGAGCCCTCTGCCTGCAAGGTTTCTGACAATTTATCAGTTGTAGTTGAAAGATCTTATTCTTTAAAGGAAGTAAGAGAACTTTTTAAATAGGTTTTATCTGAGATCAAGCTCACAGAAGCTACATTAAGGTTCTGTAATATTTAATCAGAAAACCTAGCACAACATGAAACAATGGATAACCAGCATCTACGTTTACAGATGCTTATTCTGAAGGGGCTTTTTGCTAACAAGAATACTAAAAGTAGATGCTACCTTTGTGGCCTGCTGAAGAAAAACTTCACTGTAGCTCCTTTCTTACCTTGTACAGTAATGAGCTGTCTTAGCTGCATTTGTGTAGACATCCCTTCCCCTATTTACTGTTTCCAGGTTTGGTGAATTCAGACAGTCTTCTATCTCTCTCCCAAACAGTGGGTAGCTTCTCATCTTACCATACACCTTGTTCAGCTAAGGATTTGAACAGGTTTAATATCATTATTAATTTTGAGTTCTGTAAACTCAGACCAAGACAATTTCTTAATAAGCCTCATTAAGATATCTAGCACCAATACAAGCCATTTCAGGAGTTGTAGAGCTGGAAGAGTTAACCAATAGCACCTTTAGAACACCTCAGAGCAACAAAAGCTGCATCAGAACCTTCAACAGTTGCCAGAGGCTAAGTTCAATTGCAATGATTGTTTCATAATATTTTTTTAAAGAAAAGCTCTCCTGTAACAACAACAAAAGAAAGGAGTTAAAGAAAAAGTCTACAATTGCTCACAGATCAGATTTCTAAATGCTTTAAGTAAAAAAAAACTGTAAAAATATTTATGAAACTACATTAAGGTGTAAGACCAGGTTAGAATGCTTTTTACATAAAAGTACTATGATTAAAGGTGCTCCAGCACTCTGGTTCGTAAGGAGCTTCACTACACAGCGTGTCCATCACATCCAGTGCATTGTACATGATCATAAGCCACTAGGATTTCTCAGCGTCAATTTGCATTTGATGCCCCAAATCTCATGGTTCTTTTTACTGCCAACAGTTGGCCTTGCAATAGTTGTAAAATGTGAACAATTGATCTTCATATCAGGAAGTGTTTCCTTGAGGAGCTGTAGGGAGCTATCAGTCACTATTCCAAATACCTGAAGAGTCTTTAATGTTGGAATTTCACCAAGTTCTCTAGAAAGAGAAAAATATGAAATTAATCATGAACTTTTTTTTTGCAGTCTGTACCCAAACTAGATAAATGCATTTCTACTAATTTTTTAGAAGTAAGGTAACTACTTACTTACTTACTACTTAAGCTAAATGCCCCTTCCTAATTTTTAAAAGCACTTATTTAATTGAAACTAGTTCTCTGCATGGATAATTCAGGAAACCAGCTGAATAAATTGCTTCTTGCTGTTCTCACTCTCTCTCACACAGTGAAAACAAACCGGTTTCTCCCCTTTCATTGCCCTGGACTTAAATATTTAGAACAAGTGGAAAGAATTGCCCCAGATGAAGCTTCAGGACGTGGCTCATAGGATGCAAGCTCCTAGGTACTATCGGTCTCCAATTTTTTACAATGTTTTGTTAAGTCGCCAGCCCTGGCTTCTTGATTGCTTCACATTTGCCCAGTCATCCTGTGAACCATGTATCTACAAGCAAGTATTGGACAAAATGGAAAGGCACAGATACACTAGCTATCATCATGACAGCACACACTGCTAGAGAGGGGGTTCTTCAGATTCCCATTTTGATGGTTATGTTCCTCTCACCACCTCATTTCCTTAGGATTGACATCCTTCCTGAGATGATGAAGATAGATAGCTACTATACTAATACAAGGCAGAAAAAAACCCACAAGCAAGTAACTAAGATGTGTTTCAGGGGCAACACAACTTCTACAAGTGCACATAAAAGCAAAGGAATATAAGCAGGTTAGCTAGTCAGCAACTACTGTCAACTCTGGTAACTTTTCCAAAGGATTATACCTTCCTTGTTGCATAAACTTGTTGCCAGTGTTGACACTGATAACTGGTCATTAGCAGAACCAGAAACTCCAGCTGTACGTCACAGTAATGAGTACGAGTAGTATAATGCCATTAACGGAAGACATGATGCATGCACTAAGCAGCAAGTTCCACGAGCACAGACTGACACCATGGAAAGGTCATCTCAGATACCTTTGGTTCCAGTCTCAATTCTCAAACGTACATGCTCTAGCAGTCAAGTTATTTTACCTCAGTTCCTTATTCCTAATTGCTCGTAACAGTTAAGTTTTTCTAAACAGTAGTTCAGATTTAAAACCTAGAATAATGCAAGTCTAAGTTAACTCATCCTCTGTATGAATAGCAAACCAAAGCCATTTAGAGATTACTTACACCAAGGCAGCAGGTGATATCTGGTAACATCGGCTGAGACACAGATGTTGTAGAAAGACGAGCTGATGAAAATACTGGAAGCACTCAGGCTTCAACATCACACTGTCACTGTACATAAGAGCACATGAAATAGAAGTATAAAGCAGCAGTAAATTCGGTATTTCCAAAATTCAGGCTGAGAAATTTGATGAATATGAACTTTTTCTACCACTTAAGTATTTTGTTTCTCAGTATGGAAGTAAATAATTTCATGTGTGTGTTGTGAGGGGGAGAGATTTTGCTTTCCACTGAGGGGCAAGTGAAGTAGAAGCTTCTCTGCAGGTAGATATTCTGCAGCAGAACTCAGGCCATTAAAAGGCAGTTACCTTACATGCTGAGATTTCAAAATATTTTAACTGACTAGATCTGAACCAATACACACTTTTTTAAATGGTTCTATGGCCAAGAAAAAATTATATCAGAGCTGAATGAAATCCTCTCTAGGATCTTAGGCTCATAAACTATATATCTAAATGCTTTCTTCTACTCTACCTATTCACTACATTCACTTGTTAGTTAACAAATCCTGTATGTATGTTACATTTACACCGACGTAACAAAAAAAGTCTTCAAGTTAGTTACCTGCTCCAGATTAGATCATGCCAGATAGCAAATCTTTTACAGATTTAGCATAGAAAGTGTTTTCTGGTTGTGTAATGCTACACAATCATGCATTATTGCTATACAGCTACTGCACCACAATAGCATTGGCAACCCCCTGAACCGTAACGTCTTCTTACCTTAGATCTAAATGGACAAGAAAAGGACATCTTTCCACCAGTGTTTTAACATCTGAAAAAAGGTCACACAGAGTCAGTCCATCTTTCAGTAACAAGAAAAATGTGCTTTATTCAGCCTACTCACTTCCAGATATGTTCATTTTTATCTTCTCTACTGGAACCTCACAACTGAAACTCAGCTTCTTGTTAAAAATATACACACTCAAGACTTACAGCATATAGTCTGCCTATCAAGATATCTTACAGGGAATTTTAATCCTCAGCAACACAGATCCATTTAGTCCAAAGTCAATAATTCAAATGATACTGCTGTAGAAACCTACTAAGACACAGGAATGGTGAGATGCCTGAAATTCCTACATCTAGCAAAAAAAATACCAAAATTTTTCAGCACGTCAGGTACCCTTTCAGAGCATCAAGTTCTTCAGGCATCTCCATTTTTACCCACAGAAAGTTCTTTCCTTGTGACAGAAAGTATGGTTTTCCTGATTTAAAATGGAGATTCTTGAGAACATCTTTTCATTGTCTGCAAACAGCATAGAATCACCTGTGACTCAGATATCACCTAAGAGGCCATTATTATTAGCATGGTGCTAATCAACATGCAAGAGGACTTTGGTATTGCAGAATTCATATGTAAAAACCTAAAGAAACCAATACTTAAATTATGATCGTTACTGAACTATTGAAATCTTATGTCTTATAAATTGCAATGAAACAGAGTAAAATTACTCATAAAAAGTGTTTTGCACACAGAAGAGCTCGGCATGTTGTTTCTAATGGTCGGATCAACAGAAGGTTCAAATTCCTGATTTAGAGATTATGCAGCATATTATTGGCTTTTTGGCCAAGATAAAAAGTAGACTGATCTATTTCCCTACACGGGAATGCATGCCGAGGTCTGTGGGACACTTAAACAGGAAAGAGGTCACAGTCTGTGTGTCACCTACCTGCTTCTCAGCCTATTGTCACATTTGCTTATTCCCAAATCTAGATTTCTCTGCATTTTCTCCTAACTCTGCAATTTTACCCAACTCTCCCTTCTAGAACTATAAGTAATTAGTTAATGTTGATTACTGAGATTATTTGCCTTTCAAATTAACTGGTACCTGTAGGACATCGTGTAAGGCTGAAACTCTATTTACTATGACTGTTCTCTTTTGGAAGATGCCACCAGCAGCCACAATAGCAGAAGCCCTAAGAAGGCAAGAACAGCATCTGGAAGGCTAATGCACAGTGGGACATGGGATCCAGTGTATCCCGCTTCCAGGACGTTCAGAAGTAAAGGCTACACCTTTCAACTGAATATAAAATGAGCTTTCACCTAATTATTTTTAAACTCAGAAGACAAATCATCTCACCCCTCATTGCTGAGCCAGAGGCATGAGTAAGATTCTCTGACAGCAGTAATATCAAACTATATAGAGCACAAAATCAGTGGGGTTTTTTTTGGTTTTGTTTGGTTTTTTTTTTTTTAATATACACAGTGGATGCCAACCAAAAAAAAAAAAAAAGCCTGCTGCTTTATCTCATAGTGGGATAAAGGTTTGCCATGCTGCTATTTACCTGCTATTTGTAGATTCTGTCTGTATCCACTTAAATTTAATTGGGTTACTTTTGAGGTAACATGATTGACTGCTGCTTTGACATGGGTGGCTGTGAAGTCACACCAGGACAAGTTCAGCTCCTCCAACCTACACACAAATGAACAGAGTTGTTTAGAAGAATGACTGAAATACAGTTTGAGTTCTGATATTATCTACTACAGTTGATATTTTTGAGGCAAAAACTTAACACATCTACTACCAACTTCCTGTATTCATGGCTACAAGTTTCACTATGACAATAACTAAGCATTGCAGCAGGTTGCCCATCAAGGCTGTGAAATCTGTCTTTGTGGGTTTTCAAGATCCAACCAGAGAAAGTCCTCATCAAGCTGGCCAGTGCTGAATTTAGATCCTGCTCTGGGGAAGGCGTTAAAGCGACTTCTCAAGGCCACTTCCAGCTGGTCAGCAGGAAAGCACCTGAAACGCAGCACAAAGGAATTCCAGCCACTCCAGCCAGTTAAGAGAGCTTCAATCAGGAGCCCAACTAGGTAGCATTGCAAATAAACAAGAGGGGTTAGGGACACATGCAGACCTGCAGGGCTATGATCTTACTGGCATAAAGGGAGACACAGGCTCTTCAGAAAGGACAGCCAGGGGACATGAAGAGAGAGTGTCACCCTCTGTGCCAATGACCAGCTGGAATTCATGGAGCTCTGCCTGGGGATTGATTAGCTGACAGAGAGCTAAAGAGAGGGCAAGGACAGGTGACATTATAGTAGGGGTCTGCTACAGGCCACCTGACCAGGAAGACCAAGTGCATCAGGCCCTCTACAGATAGATAGGAGCAGCCTCATGGTCACAAGCCCTGGTCCTCATGGAGAACTTCAACTACCCTGTTATCGTTGAAGGGACAACACAGCAGGGCGTAAGTAATCCAGGAGGTTCCTGGAATGCATGGATGATAACTTCCTCCTGCAAATTACAGAGAAGCCAACAAGGAGAGGTGCTATGCTGGGCCTTCTTCTCACCAACAAGGAGGGGCTGGTGGAGAACATGGAGCAAGGGCAGCCTTGGCTGCAGTGACTATGAGATGGTGGAGTTTGTGATCCTTACGGCAACAAGGAATGCACACAGCAAGCTCTCTACCCTGGCCTTGAGGAGAGCAGACTTTGGCACCTTCAGGGATCTGACCAGCAGAGCACCATGGGATAAAGCCCTGGAGGGAAGAGGGGCCCAAGAATGCTGGTTAATATTCAGGGATCACCACCTCCAAGCTCAAGAGCAATACATCCTAATGAAGAGAAAGTCAGGCAAAAATGCCAGGAGGCCTGCATGAATGAACAAGAAGCTCCCAGACAAACTCAGACACAAAAAGGAAGCCTACAGAGGGTCGAAGCAAGGACAAGTAGCCTGGGAGGAATACAGAAAAACTGTCTGAGCAGTCAGGGATCAGGATAGGAAAGCAGGGGATAGGAAAGCCAAAGCCCTGACAGAATTAAATCTGGCCAGGGATGCCAAGAGCAACAATAAAAGCTTCTATAGGTAGGTCGGGGATCAAAGGAAGACCAAGGAGTATGTGGGCTCTCTCTGGAAGGAAACAGGAGACCAGGGTACCTGGGACATGGAGAAGGCTAAGGTATTCAATGACTTTTTTGCCTCAGTCTTCACTGATAAGGGCTCTAGCCACACCATCCGAGTCTCAGAAGGCAAAAGGAGGGACTACGAGGATGAAGAGCTGCCCACTGTACCAGAAGATCAGTTTGAGACCATCTAAGTAACCTGAAGGTGCACAAGTCCATGGGACCTGATGAGATGCATTCGCAGGTCCTGAGGGAACTGGCAGATGAAGGTGCCAAGCCACTGGCCATCATACCTGAGAAGTTCTGGCAGTCTGGGGAGGTTCCCACTGACTGGAAAAGGGGAAACATGCTTCCCTTTTTAAAAAGGGAAACAAGGAAGACCCAGAAAACTACAGGCTGGTCAGTCTCACCTGTGTGCCTGGCAAGGTCATGGAGCAGATCCTCCTGGAAACCATGCTAAGGCACATGGAAAATAAAGAGGTAACTGGCTTCACTAAGGGCAAATCATGCCTGACCAATTTCGTGGCCTTCTATGGGGTTACAGCATTGATGGATAAGGGATGACCAACGGACATCATCTACCTGAACTTGTGCGAAGTATTTGACCCTGTGCTGCATGACATCCTTGTCTCTAAACGGGAGAGACACCCTCAGGACCTCCAAGAGTTGGCATTGGGACCAGCCCTGTTTAACAACTTTGTCAGCAACATGGACAGCGGGATAGAGTGCACCCTCAGCAGGTTCGCCAACAACAGCAAGCTGTGTGGTGTGGTCAATAGGCTGGAGGGAAGAGATGGCATCCAGAGTACCCTTGACAGGCTTCAGAGGTGAGCCTGTGCAAACCTCATGAGGTTCAACAAGGTCAAGTGCAAGGTCCTGCACACAGGCTGGGAGGAGAAGGACTTGGGGGTACTGGTGGATGAAAAACTGGACATGAGGCAGCAACATGACTTGCAGCCCAGAAAGCCAATTGCATCCTGGGCTGCATCAAAAGAAGCGTGTCCAGCAGGTCAAGGAAGGGGATTTTGCTCCTCTACTCTGCTCTGGTGAGACCACACCTGGGGGTGGAGTCTGTGTCCAGCTCTGGAGCCCCCAACATAAAAAGAATATAGATGTGTTGGAGGAGGTCCAGGAGGGCCATAAAGATCAGAGGGCTGGAGCACCTCTCCTGTGAGGACAGGCTGAGAGGGTTGGGGCTGTTCAGCGTGGAGAAGAGAAGGCTCTGGGGAGACGTGATAGCAGCCTTCCAGTACCTAAAGGGGACCTACAGGAAAGATTGGGAGGGACTCTGTATCAGGGAGTGTAGTGATAGAATGAGGAGTAACCGTTTTAAACTGAAAGAGGACAGATTTAGATTAGATTTAATGAAGAAATTCTTTACAATGAGGATGGTGAGGCACTGGCACAGGTAGTCCAGAGAAGCTGTGGATGCTCCATCCCTGGAAGTGTTCAAGGCCAGGCTGGATGGGGCTCCTCAAACCTCATCTAGTGGAAGATGTCCTTGCCCATAGCAGGGTGGGTGGTACCAGATGATCTTTAAGGTCCCTTCCAACCCAAACCATTCTATAATTCAGTAATATCTTAGGAAGTGAAATGGTTCTCTCTGGGGATTGCCATGCAGAGATACTGTCTTTTCATCTTGCTTTTGATTTGTGACTCCAATCTGTTACTCCTGAACAGATGTTCACAGATCACAGCAAAAAAGGCTGTCCATTATTTGCATTGGTCAGACAACCAATTAATCCCGATTAGCATAAAATACTTCATGGTTTTCTATAAGCACTGGCCATGCTTTGACCTTAACTCTCTTTACATGCTTGATTACCTATAGCCTATCACCATCCAGAGCTGGCAAAGTCTTTATTTTGTGTGCAGGTGTTGTAGATGTAGCCAGAGGACAAACAGACAGCAAGCAGTGCAACTACAGCATTTAACTGGCAATCTCTATGTAAGTTAAAAACAAACAGATGAGTTGCCACTAGCATTCCTAGGATCAGGTTTGCCATCTGCTATTCACTGTGCACTGTACAGACTGCCATTCTCCAAGGAGCTTGTGATCCAAGTAATCAGACCAAGCCACAGAAAGCATTATCTACCCATGAGAAGTTTGATTAGAAATATAAAAAGCAAAGATTAAGATTGTCCAGCATCTCACAGGAAGTCAGCAGAAAGATCAGAATATAAATCCCAGATTGACTGGGGCTCATTTCAGTGACTTCCTGGCAGCAGATGGTTTAATCACTGGAGCTGTCAATCTGAACACAGTGCTTCATATAAAGTAGGTTACTAAAGGATTATTTTATCATGGATGGAAAGGCACAATGTTTTCTGCCATTCATGCTGTACTCTGCAAAGGGAGCTCTGGGACTCCACTTTTCAGTTTCAAAAATACACAATTTCACTTTGTGAAGATCATATACTAATTTCATTAAGAAAAAAAAAAAAAATCAAATTTACATGATAATCAAAGGAACATAAGTGGGGTTTACCCACCAACAAGAATTCCTTTAAGGATTACTAAGGAAACTCATGAAAAACTACTGAAGTACATATTTCCTGTTAAAGAAGAAAATATCTCAGTAGAAAGAAACTGACTATTCAGCTCATTATCAACTGTTAAACATTCAGGAACACAGACAGGCTCATAAAAGAGATTAGTGACAAGTACAATTGGTACGCCTATGGAAAAATAATATTTTTCTCAGTAATAGCAGTAAGGAGAAATAGCAAATACTATTTTTGTCTTACACAGAACAGCTGCTCAACATCAGCTCCAATGCTTCTGCAGAAAACCCTGAGCACCCAGAGAGGTTTAGTCGCATCAAACTGGGATTCTTAGCAATGCTCCTGTGGAAAAGAAAAAAAGAAAAGTATGAGAAATGTTGCAACACTACTTGCATTTCTAGGATACGTGATTATTTTTAAGATTTTTTGATATTTTTAATAATTCTAGGCACAGAATTATTTGTTAAACATGTAGCACTGCATCTTTAGTAAACTGGCCAATGTAAGAGTCACTAAGGATCTCAACTCTGTACTTGCAGCACCATAGCACAACTTCAAAACAGTGACTTGCCTACTTACCTGATGTTCCTGACAAGTCTGCATATTTATAAACTGCTAAGTTGAAAAGAAAACAACTTATTTTCACCTTCTCCTGTTGTATGTCATTAAACATACACCACAGCTTATTCAAGATGACTGTGTTTCTACAAAAAACAAAAGCAATCATCCCATTTCTGAAGTCACCCCTCTGCAAGATATTCCAATGTAAAACACGTCCACATAGCATCCCTCTGAATGCATTTGTGTGCAAGACTAGAGCAGACATGCAGTTGGCAAAACCTGGAAAAACCCTTACACCCAGTATCTACATTTGTACATAAGGCAATAAACTTCCATCCTCAGTGCCTAATTAGTATCCAATTTTCAGATATTTTTAATGCAGCATCAAAAGCCAAACTATATTGGTTTATTTGTACTCTTCCTCCTGCCTCCCCCCGCCCCTATCTTGCATGAGTAAGGCACCAGAAAGTTGAAAAGTAGAAAGCAGGACGCCCAGAGTCTCTGCCATCTGACCTATGGTCGGTCCCTGGCACCTCCACAATCACCTGATCTGACTGAACAGGAGGTCAATATTACACCCATTAGTATCTTTCCAGTTTAACCAAACAACTGTTCATCTGCCTGATAGAATCTGTAGTTTTCCAGGACACTCAAGAGTGAAGTTCAAAGAAGTGAGAAATGGTGCAGATGCATGATGACCATCTGGTGGGAGAGCTGCCAGGACCCTTAAAATAGAAAAGAACCTATATGCCAAATAAGTTCTCTTGGTAGCATAGAAATGACAAAAAAAGTGCAGCCAAGCGGTACAGGAACAGCCAATGGAAACAAACACTAAAGAAATGAGCCATTTCTCTAGGTTTCCCCCCCTAATCTGGGGAATGAAAAAAAGACACCAAGAAACAAGTCTTCTAGAGGAGTGTTTCCCCCTCACTATCTCCTGGAGGATAGAGAGGAAAGAGACAGCTCACCTAGCCTGCCAGCTAGTTCTGTTAGGTGTCTAACACTTGCAATTTCAAAAGACTGCTGCTGACGGGGGTTAAACTGCAACAATCTAGTAGCATACAGCCACTGCACCCACCCTTCCCTCTTCCCAGGGGGATTGGGAGAGAATCAGAAAGAAAAAAAACCCGTGGGTCGAGGTAGAGTTTACTAGATTAGCAAAGAAAGACACAGTAATATGTCAATAATTAGAACAATAATAAAATACGGGGATAATAAAATATACAAAATGAACAATGCACAATTTCTCACCACCCAACAACCAATACAGCCTGTCCTGAGCAGCAATCACAGAACAAAACCAAAAGTGATCCCGGAGCAATCCCAAGCAGCGAGAGTGCGGCCAACCTCCACTTATATACTGGGCATGGCATTTATGGTACGGAACCAGCTGGGTCAACTGTACTGGCTATACTCTTCCCAGCTTCTTGCACCTGCACATTAGCAAAACCTGGGAAGCAGAGAAAAGTCCTTGGTCTCCAGCAAGAACTAATAACACCAGTTTATTATCAACATTCTTCACATACCAAATCTCATACTAAATCCTAAACACAGCAGCTACTAGAAAGAAAATTAGCTCCATCCCAGCCAAAACCAGGACAGACTCCCATAATGAACAACTCAGCTGCATTCTTTCACTAGCCTACACAAAATGATAGCACCAAAAGGAATTTACTTCATATTCCCAAACGTGTCACTCACTTGATGATGTCATCAGAAAGCACTAGTCCCTCCAGGCTGAGGTTCTGCAGCCTTTCACAGCGACAAAGAATACTCTGGAGATCTGGAACAGACACTGTGCAGTTCGACAAGTCCATATGTTGAACTCTGAGAGGTCTAAAAAAAGGAGAAAGGTAGCTTATTAAAATTGCATTTGCTCCACAAATTCCCCCTACCGTAAACATTCCCAATACATTAAAACAATGCAAAGCTTACAGAAAACAGTTACCAACTGTTGTATTCAGCTGCACACCAGACATACTACTAAGCTCACCAGGCCTACTGCTAACCTACCAGACAAAACTGCAGAACTCCTATCTTCAAGGCATTTAGAAAATTCATCATAACAGCTGAAAGTCTGCTGGAGTTAAATAATTTTTTTGAGCTTCCCACCTAAAAATGCTGGCCGTTCTTGGTTGAACAAGACAAACCACAAGTGGATGATGGTGCTTAATACTTTCAAAAAAAAAAAAAAAAAAAAAAAACATTAACTTGGTTTTAAGTAACTGACAGGTGAATGCACATCCTCTTATTTCAAGACAGGCCTAAACAATTGATAAGCTCTTCCGCACTCCAGAGACAGCACAAATGCTACTACTGGTGGACATCTTAAAACCAAAAATACGCAGAAACTGTATACTTGAGATGTGGTTTTAGGATCCAGAACATGTAGAAAAAAGCCTTACTTGTTTGTTTTAAACAGTGGATTCCCAATACAAGATCTTGGGCAGCGGAACACAGTTACACCTGCAGGCAACAACTGTCCAATCACTCCTGGCAGCAGATTTCTACCAGTCAGGTCAAGAGTCTGCCAGAGAGATTCATCAAACCTAAGGCACAGAATTTTACTTGTTAGTGAGTTAGAAAGGGTCAGAACTATGAGTTCAATCACAGAGTTTTCAGTGTCACAAAAGACTGAGAGGAGGGAAAGCTATTTAATAGAATTTACTAATGTTACAGTATGTGAGCCATCTTTTGATTACTTATACATATAACCCACATACAGCATAAATTGAATTATACATCAATAAACAAGATGATAACCAGATCATTTAGCAGCCTATGGAACCAAAGGTTTTCTTAGTATTAAATGATGAGAAGTAATACTTACGAAAGACGATGCCATCTCTTGCAAATCAGGGAAACTTTTAGCAAGTCATTTAGTGGTAAATATGCAAAGATTGCCAAAAGTAATTCATCTGGAAGTGTATCCCAAGAAACACCTTTAGGGAAAGAGCAAATGTATTCTAGTTAAAGCTGGTTCATTTTTGCCTGCTGATCAGATGCCTTTTTTGGCTTGGCTGTTAAAACAAAGTCTCTCTCTAGGCTATAAAAACATCAGCCCACTACTCACCTCCCTTTTCAGCTTTCCATTGTAAGAAGATATTATTACCATCTTTGCCTAGGTATGACTGGCAAATGCAAGACTTTCCATAACATCAACATAGTATACATCCTAAAGCTATGAAAAACAATTCCCTTGAAAAAAATGACGATAATCTTTATTCACATACTCATTTTAAAAACAAAAGCATCTCAATTACTTCCTTTGTCTTCTAAGGCATGTATGGTCTTTTTTTCCTTTCCTCTGCTGAAAGGCCCATCCTTCCTACACATCAGGCTTCCAGAAGGGAAGCCAAGATGAGCTATGCTTCTAAATGGTACACAGAGAAAGGCAGGTACTGCAAAGTGCTCCTTAAAACGTGCACATTAACCACCATCCCCTCAAGAATTATGCAAAAGGATGTGGTGCGATCTCAACTTCTCAAAAGTAGATACAGGGCTCCAGAAGATGAGAGATTCTCCATTCACATGAGAGATTTCTGTGTGATGGAGCTCAAGAGCAGCTGTTTATCTCTTTTTTTAAAAGTCTGAGGACATTCTGACCTTTCATATGACAGCCTAGTGTCTGGAGACTGTTTCTTTATTTTGCATTCCACAGTCACTGCAGACTGAAAACACATTTTGATACCAGGGAAAGGAACCCAGCATCCCATAACCCCATCTTCAAGTGCCCCAAGGCTTCAGGTTACAGCGCTGCTCTTTCCCCACTGGTCCCTTTCCAGCCCAGGAGCCTCACACCATTTGCTGCACCTTCCCCGTAGCTCGCCAGTAGGGTCCCCTGCACCGTTCACAGCTCAGCTCCAACACACATAGAGATGCTGGCCCTCTGGCATGCCTCAGCCTGCACTGTGACAGATATCAATCTGGATCCCTTTGGTCCTGAGAATCTTACTTCTTAGATGCCATGGGCCACAGTTCTGGAGCCAAACACACCACCTCTGCTTAATGGCTTACATAAAACAGGACTTATCAGCCCAAGCCTGAAAACCATCAGATCTGGAAGTGATATTCTGCTGGGATAGAGTGAAGAAAGGCAAAGAATAAAGTACAGAATATAGACCTTTAACGGTCATCTAGTCCAACCCCACTGCAAAGAGCAGGACCTCATGATGCCCACTCTCCATCTCTCCTGAAGGGTGAACAAAACTGGGACTGAGGTGATGGTACCTGACTCTGGTTCTCGGAGCAGCCGAGGCCGGCGCACAATGACAAAGTCTTTTTCCTTCTCCTTCACCTTCTGCCGTTTCTGAGGAGGACAGGGTGGCGACACCAGCAGGTCCTGTGGTGTGTTTTCATTGCCCAGCTTATCTTTCTTAAGGACAGACACTCCCATGCCTGAGAGAAACTCTGAGGTCTTGCTGGAGTCCCAGTCCCAGGTGAAGCTGGTGGAAACATTGCTGCTGGAGGATGGAATCTCCTGGAGGTGTTTTCTGCAGACACAGCAAAACCCGTAAGCTCCCAAGGCACCGCCAGACTGACACCGCACACAAGATGGGCCTTCTTGTACAGAACCGTTTCACAGAATGCACATCTCCTCCACGCAGGGCAGTAACTTGAATTTAACCCTGCGGGCGCTGGGAGCGCGGGCAGAGGCCGCAGGGGCGGCGTGTGCCCGGTTGGGCACATTCAGGCTAACAACGCGCCGGGGACCAAGCCCGGCCCGCTCCCGGATGGAGCGAGGGGGTGAGCGGTGGGGTCCGGGGAGAGAGGCCGACCGAGGAGCTGTGCGACGGCCCGCCCCCC
>WHYT01016913.1:188132-216068 GCA_009806455.1 Tetrax tetrax
TGTGCCGTGCGGAGGGGCGAGGGCAGCCGCGTCACGCTGCCTTCCACACCCCCCCCTCCAGCCCCGGCGCCTCTCCGAGCGGAGTGCGCGGCCCGGGTGGGGAGCGGGGAGGCCCCGGAGGCGCCCCGGGCTCCCTTTGGCCGGGGAATGTCTGCGAGGGGCGGGAGGAATCGGCGTCTCCTTTTTTTTTTTGCTCTCAGGCCATGATTGTTTTCCTTCCCTCAGGGACCCCGAGCACGTACGTTCAAGACACGCGTGTTGATGTTTGTTAAGCGTCTGCGGGCTTTGGTTCTGCGCGCCTTGCAGGCCGGTGAATGTACAGTGATCAGCTTTAACGGCTTTCAGGTGCAGCAGCAGTGTCTGGTTTGGAAGACCAGAATCGTGCTGACAGTGACATTTTACCGTGAAAGATTTTCCTGCCTTTTGGAAAGGCCTTTGTTGTGAAGGCCTGGAACGGAGGGACTGCCGGTGTGTTCTGGTCCTGTGCCTAATCACGCTTTTTAAAACTCTGCAGTCTTTTCACACCATGTTTCAGGTTTATGCCGGGCTTCCTTTCAGTAATCTTCATGCTTTATCTCCATGCTACTTGTTTTGGAATTGGTGGGGATGGAAAACTAATTCTGAACACACCTACAACTCCGCTCTTAGTCAGCCACTTGCTTGTAAGTGCTGTCCTTTGTTTACAGAGTAAGGATGCAGAGACATGCCTGTAAAATTGAAGATGGTAATGGAATGCATGGCAAATTGTACACAACTGCTAAGTCAGATACAGATAATGATGTGATTCAAATTAGCGTTTGTATAATCTTAAAAGAATTTATGTTAACTGTTTCCAGTTTTAACTAAAGACATGGAACAGTTGTTTAAAGGTGATTTAAGTGGATAGTCAAATGAAAGAGCAGTGGGGTTTTAGCTGAAAAAAAATAAACTGGTTATATTTAACCTGTTCTGCAGATCCTTTTTTCTTTGTCAGTCTTTTCACTTTTCTCTATTAATGTGTGGGAAGTTGAAGGAAGAATTTGATGAAAGGGATAAAATCAAATTATTTTTGAAAAACCTTTGATTTACAAAATAGTCTAAGATTGTCTTAGTGCAACATTAGGTTTGTAGTCATGTGATCGACTGCCATACTGACACCTGTTTTGTGTGTGTGTATTGGTCTGGTAGCCCAGGTGCCAATTTCCTTTCTTTTTTTAGATTTTTGTGGCAACAGTGCAGCTCTTGTATCTGATTCTATTTTACTTCATCCAAACAAGTATTTTCTTCAATGTGCTATTTCCAGAGTACTCTCCTAAACCTTATGAAAGCCTCAGCCTTTGTGGTACTTAATATCCTTTATTGGAGGGTAAGACAGCACCATGTAAAGCAAAATAAACTTCCTGTGGTTTTGTAGTGATGGTGTCTGCTTGCTTTTGAACACAAAAATGTGTTTCTTGGTCAAACATATGTCTTTTATGTAGTGCTTCTGTGGAGAACCTAGTATCCCACCAAATGAGAGAATACAGCTCTTTTGAATGGAGTAAGTGCAGGATTTAGTTATTTTTTCTTGTCATTAACAGATACAAATCTTGTTTGCCTAAATATCGATCTACCATCAATTAAATCATAGAATCATAGAATGGTTTGGGTTGGAAGGCACCTTCAAAGGTCATCTAGTCCAGCCCCCCTGCAAGAAGCAGGGACATCCCCCACTAGATCAGGTTACTCAGAGTCCCATGTAATCATTTAATTAGTTTCAAATATTTTCTTCATTGTGAGATAGTTGAAATTACAATTACTAATAAAGTATCAGTTAGTATGTAGACTGACTAGTGTTTATAGCAGAACAAAGCTCTGCAAATGATGTTTTCTTGATTCATCTCAGAGGTGATTTCTCCCAAATAGTGCAATCAGATAATTTCTCTGGTCAGTTTTCTTGGGCAGTTATGACTATTTTCTTTCTTTAGATAGTTTTCTCACTGTCTTGAGATTAAGAAGCTTTTTGTCTGTCTGTTGTCTGCTTATAAATACTTACTGTTTCCCTAGGCTGCAAGGGTCAATGTGTAATAAGGAATTAAAAAAAAAAAAAAACAAAAACGCAAACAAACGCCAAAACCAAACAAAAAAGAAAACTCAACAACACACTAAGCAGACTTGGATATGAAAATGCCTGAGGGGATTGTTTTTATTGTTGCTTGACCTTTTATTCTTCTCATTTTGTTCTTTAAAAGTGGAAGTGTCAAGGGCTCTTACCGCGGGACAGTTCTGTCAGTCCAAAAGGTTTAATCATGTCTGTAAAGTGAAGCCTTACTTCACTTGCTTCAGGATTCCTAAAAGCATAACTCTGCAGAGCAGGGCAGGCTTCGGAAGCCTATCACAGATGTGGTATACTATTTTTCTTTTGCCAAGTGAAATCTGCTGGAAGAAACTCGATGGAAACTAGCAGATTGTTGCCTGACAGAAAGGCAGAAGGTCCTGATTGAGCTGGCCACTGATCCTTTGCAGGAAATGGCAGCTTTCAGTTTGTACTTGCTGCTGAGTTGTGAATTCAGTTTAAGATGGGAAATGCTGTTGCCCAGATGTTTCTTTCGGTAAGCTGTGCCTCACTCAGTTTCATCCATTGCTATCTTTGATATCTCTTTCATAGTTCTGTAACTTTCTTGGTAACAATGTTTTTTTTCAGATGTTATTATGGTGTTTAAAATGGTGTTAAAACAGAGTAAGGCAAAGAAATCTCTAGCTGCTTGGTTCTTCAAGGGCTTTAACTGGAATATCCAGGATAAATATCTAGGAATGTAACTTTTTCTAATCTTTTTTATGATCTTTAGCTGATAATATTTCAAGAACAGCAATAGAAAAAAGTCTGTAGTATCCTAAAGATGACTTGTGTACCAAAAATATGAAAACCAGAAACATGGTGACAGTCTTTATTACTAATTTTTAAAGGACAGAGAGAACTGCGAACTGGGAGACTAGTCTGCTTCCTTTTGAATCTCTGAAAAAAAACTGGAACAAAAGCTATTTGCAGGCATCTGGAACAGAATAGCTAAGTAAAAGATGCATCAGTTTGTCAAGGATAGATTGTTGAAGTAATCTTATTCCACTGATAGGCCTACTGTATACAAGAGGATCAGGGGATGTCTTATATTTAGTCTTTAACAGGACTTTTGATTCTGTTTCTCAGGATGTTTTTGCTGGGGAAGAACAGCTTGGAACAGCTACTGTGTGAATCAGAGGCCAGGCCCTTGTCAGTTACTATTCAGTATTTTAACAAAGAGTTTCCATAATGAAATAATGTGATTATTAAAAGTTAAGAAGGCACAAAACTAGGAGGGATTGCTGGCCTTTTGGAACGTGGTAGTGGAAATCGAAATGCCTTGAAGATTCAGAAGCCTGTGAGAGGGGAAAGGGTATGAATGAGTAGAGTTTTGTGCCTGCAGTTAAGCAGAAGCTTGCAACTAGACAAATACAGCATAGAGAACAGTGTTGTTTTTCTTAGAGGGAAAAGTATTTGGAGGGCAAAATAAACTGAATACGTGAAGGGAGCATCGTGCAGGTTCTACTTCTGTTTATATGTTTCAGTAAGGCAGGTGAAACAATGTTTACCCTTTGTTCAGGCCTTCTCAGGCGTCAGATGGGATACTGTGAGGGTTCCAGCTCATTGTAGAAGGAAGTGGGTAAACCTCTCATTGTAGAAGGAAGTGAGTGAACTGGGGAGAGTGTTAAGGGCAGCCATGAAAAATCTGCAGAAAGTGTGATATTACACTGACTGAGAAGGGGATTGAAGTACCAATTACATTAGTCTGCAAAATTAGCACTCTGCTGGTAAAATGCTTTCCTGCAAAGTTTGAAAAGAGGAGAACTGTGGTACAGTCTTGTCTGGGATTTCTGATTAAGGGGGAGTTGGGAGTCCAAGTGAAACTCAGGTCCTTTCTTCACAGATATGCTCTATTCTTTTTAGCACTTCTTTAAGAATATAATACTGAACTGTCTTTTTGTTAGTTTTGGTGCTATATAAAAGCTCTAAGAAAGTGTGGGGTTTTTCCGTTCTCTGCTGTTTCATTTAGTAACTTGAGTATTTCTTTACCAGGCAGAGTAGTTAGCTCATTTGTTATGCATATGGTCATGACTGTGGTTAGTCTTGAGGTTGGCAAGGTAATTTAATACTGTTAATAGCTTGGAGTCTCTAAGGGAATTAAGTGTGAACTGAGCTCTTTATGGTGCTTGCAAGGAGTTGCTACCAGTGTTTGGACTCTAGAGGATTTCATGCCAGAATTTTGAAATGTATGTCCAATGTGGGAGTAACCAAACTCTTCCATTCACAAAATTAAAAACTTACTGATTTTGTCTGTGTCTGAAACAAAACAAGGAAATCCTAAGCCTGCACAAGAGCATGTCCTTTCTTTTATTGGTGAAGTTGCAGTTCCAGTGCCAGTGTTTCAGCTTTTGATCTTATTTGTGTTAATCTGTAGATGCCTCTCTCTCAGGAACGGAGTATGCCAAGAGATACTCTTCTGTTCAGGGTGAGGAATTTTGCTACTTTCTTGATTTGTCATTGCTTAATAGGAGCATGTTGTAAGCAGTTGAAGGTTGTGCAGTGCAAGAGAACTCTGACGTAGTTCATTGATCTCAGGAGAACGTTCTTCAGCGGTTCAGGAGCTTCAGTCAGATGATTCTGACAGCCATGTGTTAATAGTGAGAAGCCTGTCTAAATAAAATGAAGAAACAGAATTATGGGTGAGGAACCTACCTTTCTTTGAGTTAACAACCAGATTCAGAGGCAAATGCTGCTTGCCACAGGGAAACATGGCTTTATAGCCTGCGGGAATATGTTTTAAGGTCTGATACGAATAATTCTTGTAGCACAGGTCTCAAATATGGCTGTTGTGTTAGGCAGAATGTAGTTCATAGTGAGAGCTTCTGTCAAGCATTGCATTTCTCACCTTGTGGATTTTTTTTCATCTAAGCTGTTTATGTAGAGAGCTAGTTGCAAGTGTTTTCCATCTAAAAATTTTGAACTGTAACTTTGAAAATGTTTATACATTATTTCAAAACAACTCTTATTTGTCATCAGTTGTGGTCTGGTAAAACTTAGGCCTTTCATTTCATATTTTGAGATTAAAATAGGAACCAGGTGAAGAACAGGAAAATGCAGTTTACTTCGGTAACTGCAAAGTTGCTTTTGTCTTTGAAATTCAATTAAGTTCTGGTAGGACTCAATTCCCTCTTTATTTTAGCATATTCAGTACATTTCTATAATCTTTTTGGAAGTTTCCTCATGGTAGTAACTGAGTGCAGCATCTTATAAAAAATGTTTCACCATCTGTTTTGATAGCAGCTTTTTAGGTGTGACTGTAGTAAGAAATTTTATAGGTGTGACTCGTGGAGCGTATGCTGTATAATTTTTTTTTCTGTTTACATAGCATAAGGTGTGCCTATAATGGGCACGCAAAGCTGTGTATGTCAGCTAGCACTGCCTTAATATAGCTGATATATAGTATTTCTTTTCCATTTTTTTTTTCTTTGGTGGAGTTTGCTACTATACTATAAATATGAAAGAGACTGTTTTCTGAGGAAACAAGAATGGTACAATAGAATAGACAAGGACTTCCTTGAAGTAAGTGACTTAGAAATGAGTTAGATATCCTGCATTCATGATTTTACAGATGATCTAGCCAAAACATAGTACAGGCAGATAGTAAGGGGATGCTTTGACCTAACAGAAGTGCTAATAATTTGATAAACACCTTAGATGAAAGGCAGAAGATAAAAATTAAGTGTTTGCATCTTTGGTAAGAAACAGGAAGGTAACTCGAGCTGTTTTCAGAATGTGGGAGGCTCTGATTATAACAGCCGATAGAGAGTAAGCAGACTCCTCTGTTTGGAAACTAAATGTGAAAGTAGCAAAATGGAGAGAAACAAATCTTTGGGGAAGATTCACTGAGTAATTGTCCTGTGTGTCCTCAAGGAACTACTGGCATCACAAACTTTGGAATTTTTTAATGAAAGAAAGACAGTTTTCACTGCTTAGTGCCCTTATCCATAACAGATCTGCTTAAGCAGTATACTGAGAGATTAGTAAAATAAATGGTTCACTTTAACAAATTATGAAGGGATTTAAAAGTAAATTGAGGGAAATTTTAGTAGTAACATTTCTTTTAAATCTCTAAAGTTACAGTGAAAAGTGAAAGCACTGAAAATACAACAATTGGGAAGCCATAGCAAAAACTATTTCAGTTAAATCAAACCACTTAAAATTGTAATGTTAACTGGAGTAATAAACTTAAAAAAAAAAGTGTGAAGTGCTTGTTGTGAAATGATGCTTATTAGAAAAGTCAGAAGCAGTTTAACTAACAATGTAACAAGTCAGTGAAATTTTCTGTAGTAGATTTGTACAGCTCATGGACCCTTTGCATGAAGATGTATGAACTTTCGAGGCATTTCTAGCAGTCCTGACTGTAACACAGAGTAACTAAACCCAGAAGGATGAGCAAAGCAAAAATATATCCTGGAAAGGACTAATAATGAATGAACAGAGACTTTTGTTTCCCTAAAAAAGAGCAAAGCGGAGTAAGAAGGTGAATCACCTAACGTGTTGCCTCTTACTACAAGGAATTTCAAACCTAAAAGAGGTACATCACAAGTAGACTAACATACACTTTGCTGTATTTATATACTCTCTTGATTCTGAGTACAGAATTTAAAGGCATAGTTGAGGAACAGTCCTTTTAAAAAGCTGCTCATTAGCTTTCCAGAAACATTTAGTTTAAACCTTTAACCCGTTGTCCAAATTAGTTCATTTATTCTAAAAGAAAAAAAAAAAAAAGAGCTGGATAGCTTTTCTGTTGAAATTTATACTAGACTTAAAAGGCATAGGATCTTATTCAAGGACATAGATTTGGCTTCTGGATCTATTGTCTATCAAGAAGATAAGGAGGAGTTGTCCTGCTATTACAAATTGTAGAAATTACAGCATTGGAATGACATAGTATTTTGATTTCTGCAGAGGACTTTAGAGCACCTTGCTGAAAATCTTATTCGTCATCTGATCAGAGTTCTTGTCATGTGAAATAAGAGAAGTCTATCAACATGTTTAAAAATGTCTGTTAAACAACTATTTTCTGCGTAAATATCTTCCAGAGATTTTAATGCAGTTAAATGTCTTTTTGTCTTACAGTTCCGACCTGCTTTCTTAAGTGAGCTGCGCTGTGTGGCTGGGGTGAACATTCAATAATGAGTGGTGCAGCCCTGGGCCTTGAGATAGTGTTTGTCTTTTTTCTGGCCTTATTCCTGCTTCACCGATATGGAGACTTCAAGAAACAGCACAGGCTAGTGATAATAGCAACGTTATTGGCTTGGTATCTCTGCTTCCTTATTGTGTTTATACTGCCTCTGGATGTCAGTACGGTAAGAAACTTGCTTAGTTGCCTGAAATGTGTATGGTATTTTTTTTTTAATTATAATTTCAGAAGACTATCTTAAAGAGCAAATACATTTTCCAAATAACTAAAGTAAATAAACTAAACACTTGTTACATTTTTTTGGATGACAGTGTCTGTGTTTACAGTTAATTTTACTTTTTGTTGATTTCATCAGATTGCAAATCTATTTCAAATGTCTTAAAATTTCATTCTTTGTTTATAACAATTTTCAAAAATCTATTTAGGCAGCATAAAAACACTTTCAGTTTTTTACTTGCCCTGCAGATTGCATGTTGTTTTGAGGGTTTATTAGTATAACTGCTCCCAAATGTAAACCTGCAGTACAAGAAATGTCTTTAAAAATGGGACTTAATATTTTTAAGTAAATGTTATCCTTTTTTTTTGTCACTGATATAAAATTAATTGTCTTTCAGACTATTTATAATCGGTGCAAACTTGCTGTTAACTCCAGCCCTGCAGAAAGTAATGGCTCTTATGTTACTGTTGCTCCAAGGTATGAGCTATGTTTTCTTCATTAGACTGTTTTTAAAATTAAATTTTATGATTTTCTTTTTTTTTTAATTATTGTAGAATCATAGAATGGTTTGGGTTGGAAAGGACCTTCAAAGGTCATCTAGTCCAACCCCCTGATAGGAGTGTACTGTGTTTTTAAGACTAATAAACAAGTGTTATCTGTGTGATACGACATTTGAATATTGTAAGCATACAGAAAAGTGGGGAAAGAGGTGAAGAGAAGTGCATCTGCATCTGTTGGTAGTAATTATACAATAGTTCTAACTAACTATCTAAATATTCCTTTAAAAAAAAAATCTTGCTAGATTTCTTCCGTTTTGTTGTTAAAGTGATATAACTAAGCTTTTAGAGCAATCTCGGTTATCTGTGGGGAGAGGCCTTGGTGAATGCTTGTTTTTCCTTCATAATCTTGAAGACTTTAGACCTGGAAATGTAATTCTATACCTTATGGATGAAGCTAGTAGGCTTGTCTTACAAGCAGCATATCTAATTGCTAATTATAATTGCATATATATAGTAATTGGAGTTATCTGAAATTTCCTGTATTCTACCAAAGTAACAATAGCCTGCTCACTGTCTTCTGGCAGGACGGAAGTAATCCCTAAAACATAGGGAATGTAGGCAAATGTGGGTTCTTTCTGTGGCTGCTTGTTCTTTAGCCTCTACTGGCTATTTCCACATCTTGTGTGCAGAGTAGCTATCTGTAAGATGATTAAAGCATTTAAGATGTCAGCTGATACATCCATGCAAAGTGTTATCAGTTTTGTTGCCCCAAAGCAGAGGCTATCTGGATGTTTTATGTTCATGGAAGAAAAGGAAAATGCCAGACTTACTGACACAACATTTATTTAAGACCACTCAGTCTTAACTAAGCTAAGTTAGGTAAATTACCTTACTAAACATAGTTAGGTAAATACACAATTTGAAAACTACTCAATAACCTTGCAATTTATCTATAGTTTCAGAACATGCTCATGGATGCTATCCTGTAGTATGCGACTTGAGTACATCAAAAAGAAAGACTGACTTAAGTAGTAATTGAGCAGATACTGTGTTGGTGCAGATCACATCTTAAAACTTTGTTTGAAACCTGTCGTCACACTACCGGTCATTCTGTGGTAGTTTGATAGTTTTGGAAATATTTAGGCTGTGTACATAAAAACTCACAACTCAGGCTTAACTAGTTTGACCCTGGAAAACACCAATTATTTCTCAATAGATACTCCTATTAAGTTGACTGTATTGCCCCTTGACTCACCATTGTTTATTACCCAGACAGGTGCAGGGGAAAAAAAACTGAAGTCTCTTAGTATGAATAGGCACTTTGTCTTTTGTTCTTTTTTTACTAAAAAGCTGTCATAGCTTTTCTGGTCTTCCGAAGCAAACACTGCCTGTAAGAACAGTATTGGCTCAACAAATCGAAGTTTATATAAGCCTGAATAAATCCAGCTGGAGGACAGAAGAAACAACTAATACACTTTTTAACCACTAAATGCTCTAGATAGTAGAGCTAGCTGATAGGGTCACTAGATATTTTTTCAAAACCTACTCCACTAACTAAAGTTGAATGGTCATCTGTCTACAGAAATGTTTTTTTTCTCCTTTGCATGAAGAAAGTGATTCCTGCCCAAAATGAAAAATTGTAACCTTAAATTGCTGAATTGTTTATTTCTCTTTTGTCTTTGAGCTACTGTTTTTTTTTTTTGTCTAAGAAAGCTGTCTTGTCCAGATATATTATTTGTGGTGAGGAGAATGTGGTGATTTAGTTTATTTTCTTCTGAAAAGGTTGGTGGTTGACTACTTGCTCAATAGTAGTGTATTACTTCTATGCTACTTTGAAAGACCTTGCTAGATAGGGGAATTTATGGAAAATGTTTTTTATACTCTTGACCCTACGCCTAACAATTTGCTTTTTCACATTGTTACAGCACGCAAAAATGTTTCAAACCATGGAGTTATATTCCTAATGGAATTATGCCAATTTTCTGGCGTGTTGTATATTGGACGTCACAGTTTTTAACATGGTAAGGTGAAAGAGTATGACAAAGACTGTGGTATGGATATAATTTTTAAGTGTAACATCTTAACAGTTGTAGCATACTGTTTAAGAATATGTATCACTATTCCACAAAGCTACCTAATCTTATATTATTTGCTAGCAGTTAAATTTCTCTAATAATTACTGTACTAAATTGAACATACTTCTTTTCAGGTGGCAGCCTTTTACTCTTGGTTCATTTTAATAGTTGAAACTGAGCAATTTACGCATAGAAGTGTTTATGAATAGATTGAAAAAAGTGAGTTTTAGGGGACAGGACACTAAAATCATTCCACAAATAAGTTTGGTAATTTTTGAGTAGTACTGTAAATTATTTGGTTTTATTGGATATAGTATATAAAGCTATAGATACAGCTACAGCAAACTGCACTTTTTGGTTAGATTAATGTGTGATTTCTGATCAACCTATTGTTAAATAATTATTTTTGTAGCTCAGTCAAGAATATCAAGGCGAGTAGTGAGTTGTTGATCAACACAGATTTTTCATAATAAAGGCAGTTTGTTTAAGGTTTGTCCTCAGACCAGTAAGTGTAGAATAGAAACATGTAACCAGCTGGTTTTGATAGAAGCTTGGGAGTCTTTAGCTTAAACATCTGTCTCAGTATCGTGCCACTGCTAAACTACTTTTTGTTTTTGTTGTTTGTTTCTTGTTGTTGTTTTGTTTTATTGATGTGGTTTGGTTTTCATTGCTTTCTTCCTAGGATTCTGCTACCTTTCATGCAATCATATGCTAGATCAGGAGGGTTCTCCATTACTGGAAAGATTAAAACTGCATTGATTGAGAATGCAATCTATTATGGCACTTACTTGCTGATTTTTGGAGCGTTTTTAATATATGTGGCTGTAAACCCAAACTTCAATTTGCAATGGTAAGAATAATGTTGGTAAGCACTTGTTAAGAACTTGTCATCAGTAGTGTCTTCTGAAGATGAAATGTTTTTTTTTTAAAAATAAAAATTTAAGTTGATCGGATTTTTGCTAGACAGTTGTGAAGTTTTGTTACCTTTCTTATGGAAACGGTTTTTTTTTACTATTTCTAGAAATTTGTCTTATGATTTTGTGACTTTGATATGTGGAGCAAAGGAATTTTTTTATATTTGCAGTGATTTTTTTCTCCTACAAATGCGTTTGCAAAGTTAGTGCAGAAACTTTCTCAGTGTTTTTGAAATAACATTTTTCAAAAAGTCTGCGTCAGTGTTTTTTGTGTAGCACTTCTGTCTACTGTAGCTTCTATTTAAAGGCTATAAAATGTGTTAAAATAATTGGTATTTGTAATATTGCTAATGGTCTTCTATAGTAGATACAATAGTAAACACTGTCATGTAGTGCCTAGTTGCTCTCAACTTCCACTCTGAATACAAATCCTCGGTTCTGAGGCTTTTTCTTACAATGACTGCCACTATCATGTTTTGACCTCACTTTTGATAAGTTTACTAAGTTAATGGTTTTTGCTAAAGGAACTAACTCCTTTGAGAACAAACACTTTTGTCTTCCCTCCAGAGAGGTCAGAAACGTGGGCAGATAGAGAAAAGTCAGGGCAGCATTAAATACGGCCAGGTAACAGAGTGACCCTAGGCAAGAATTACAGATGATGTTAAGTCTGTTCCTGTAAACTTGAAAGCCATATTCCTGCACAGATACTTACAATCATAGAATCATTTGGGTTGGAAAAGACCTTTAAGATCATCAAGTCCAACTGCTAACCTAACACTGCCTAGTCCACCGCTAAACCATGTCACTAAGTGCCACATCTACGCATCTTTTAAATACCTCCAGGGATGGTGACTCCACCACTTCCCTGAGCAGCCTGTTCCAATGCTTAATAGCCTTTTTGGTGAAGGCATTTTTCCTAATATCCAATCTAAACCTGTCCTGGCTCAACTTGAGGCCATTTCCTCTCATCCTATAACTTGTTACTTGGGAGAAGAGACCAACACCCACCTGGCTACAACCTCCTTTCAGGTAGTTGTAGAGCACGATAAGGTCTCCCCTCAGCCTCCTTTTCTACAAACTAAACAACCCAAGTTCCTTCACCGCTCCTCATAAGACTTGTTCTCTAGACCCTTCAGCAGTTTTGTTGCTCTTCTTTGGACGTGCTCCAACACTTCAATGTCTTTCTTGCAGTGAAGGGCCCAAAACCAAACACAGTATTTTAGGTGCAGCCTCACCAGTGCCGAATACAAGGGAACAATCACTTCTCTAGTCCTGTTGTCCACACCATTTCTGATACAAGCCAGGATGCTATTGGTCCTCTTGGTCACCTGGGCACCTGGGCACACTGGCAGCTCATATTCAGCCGGCTGTCAACTGACACCTCCAGGTCGTTTTCCACCAGGCGGCTTTCCAGGCACTCTTCCCCAAGCCTGCAGTGTTTCATGGAGTTGTTTTGACCAAAGTGCAGGACTTCAAGGTTGCTTTCTTGTGGTGGAGTAGGAGAATGTTGTTGGTTTGTTTGTTTGTTTTTTTCTTTTTTTTTTTTTTTCCCCTATTGTTTTTTTCCTTAGGAACCAACTTCAGACTATTGGGATAGCTGCTGCAAACACGTGGGGTCTCTTTCTTCTTGTGTTGCTTTTGGGTTATGGTTTGGTGGAAATTCCCCGTTCTCACTGGAATGGGGCCAAGAGGGGTTATCTACTCATGAAGACCTATTTCAAAGCTGCCAAACTGATGACTGAAAAAGCAGATGCAGAGGAGAATTTAGAGGATATTATGGAGGTAAGTAACTAGCTTTCACTATAAAATAAGTGAAGGCTGCTGTTAATCATCTCTGAATTGCCTGGCGTTGGGCAGTTGTAGCAAGAAAATATAAGTAGCGTGAGCGTACTATGAAATACAAGTAAATTAAGAGAACGTCAAGGTGTGCTACTTGATGACGCTCAATCCTGCATAAAAAAGTCGAAAGAGAAATAGTTGCTGATAGGAAGAACTTGGCAACTTGACAGCCATGGTAACTTGATAGCCATTATTTGCTCATTTTATTCTCTCATTGACCCTTTGAGTGATATAGGTCACTAATAAATAACATTCCAGAGTGAACTTGAAAATATAGTGTACAGATGTTTCATTAGTATTCACACAAATTGTGTATCTCTGCTTTTATACTCTGCTCCCAGTATATTTCTGGAATCTTGAGAAGAGTTTTCAAGTTGGATTTGCAGGACCATCCTATGTGGCTTTTTAGAATGGAATATATAGATAATTGGTTTTTTGCAAGAGTTTCTTTTGAGACTGTATTTATTGTTTTTTGTGAGTGAGCAACAGGCTCTAATGTAGTTCAAGAATAGAATGGGAATGCAGTCCACTGAATAGTTATTGCCTGCTGTACTGCTGTGATACCATGGCTCAGAAATAATACTTCTGAAGAATTGTAGGGTAGGGTGGTAACATCAACATAAAATAACAGTAGAATCTTCATTCTTCAGTAATAGCATTTTGAGGGAATAGATAAAAACATCTAAGTGAGACATAACTGCAAAACTTGCTAGAAAATGAGCAAGAAAAACTTTGTTTACCAAGCTAGTTCTTAGAATAGAACAGAATTTAATATAATATTTCTGTTCAAAGGGACCTACAGTGATCATCTAGTCCAACTGCCTAACCACTTTAGGGCTGACCAAAAGTTAAAGCACGTTATTAAGAGTATTGTCCAAATGCCTGGAGAGGGAGATGCTGATCTCTTCTCCCTGATACACACTGGTGGGACACGTGGGACTGGTTCAGAGCTGCACCAGGGGGGTTTAGATTGACCATTAGGAAGCATTTCTTTATCAGGAGTGGAACAGGCTTCCTGGAGAGGCGATCGATGCCCCATGCCTGTCAGTGTTTAAGAGGCCTTTGGACAGTGCCCTTTTTGTAACAACAATGAAAAAGCATCAAAAGGTTATCTCTGGATTGCCAGAAGGACAAGGAATAAAGTCTAGTTCTCATGAAGCCCGATGAACTTCTAGAGATAGTTCTAACACAATTTACCTAGCTGTTAGGTAGCGTCATTTTATTAATGGTAAATGACAGATGGTCTCAGAAGGGAGCTATGTGGAGATAAATGTGAGGAACATATAAAATGAAGTAGATTAGAATTATATTTATCAAGTTGCTTAAAGTAATAAAAGTGAAACTAAATCAGGTAAGATAGAAACTCCTTCTCGTTACCTACACTTAAAACAAAAAAGTATTTTCCGTTTTAGCATTCATGCGTAGAAACCAATCCTCCACATGTTCACAGAGTAATGTTTGCACACTGACATCATGATTGTTTTAAAAAAATACAAATGTGTTCTTTATAAATACTCAGCTTCAATTATTTTTTTATTAGATGTCTAGGGAAGCTGTGGCTTTTAGGAACTTATATTGTTTTTAAGGTGTGATGGTTATCTTTTTCATTGGGAGGACTGGAATTCTTATCTAACCCTGTAAAGTTTTAAAATCTATTTAACATATTGAAACAACTCTTTTTTTTTTTTTTTTTTTTTCCTTAACAGGAAGTCCGCAAAGTAAGTGAGAGTATCAAGTATAACCACCCTTTGAGAAAATGTGTTGATACAATACTGAGAAAGGTAATTGCTCATGTTCAGCCATAATTGTTCAATTGGGAGGGGATACTTCCGACATTTACTGAATACTTGCACGTTATTTTCTTTTCACCTTAAGATATCTCTAATTGGCATCTTACAAGTTTCTGACCAGACTTTGAGTTGAAATTCTTTGTGCACTGCTTTCTTATGATGGATGTAATTATCTGCTGTGTTTCGACATACATAGTATTTTAGAAACAGAAAAATCTACACTTAGAGTGAGCTTTTTTTCTCACTTAGAGTGAGTTGCAGGAAATGCCTCAAACATTTACAAATAATTAACAACCGCACTTACTACTCCTTCATCTTCCAGTTAATTTTCCCTTTCTTTCCAGTGTCCTACTGAGTACCAGGAAAGAATGGGTAGGAACATGGACGATTATGAAGATTTTGATGAAAGACAGAACAGTTATCCAAGTGAAAAAAGTTTGGTCAAACTTCACAAGCAGGTATATTAATAAATGAAAGAATGCTTCACCTATGCTAATGTAATGAGAATAAATGCTAGTCAAACAAAGATTTTCAATGCACTTTACCTGAATTGCTGAGTTTAGTGGGTTTGGGGTTTGCTACTTAAGATCAGCCTTTCTCAGTGAAAGAAAACATACAAGTTTAATATCCCAAGTGATATCCAGATCAAATTTCTGGATTTGTAAAAAGTGTTCTTGTTACATCGTATCTTGGCAGTGTTTTAACTGTTTGTGAGTAAGCCTTCTAACGATTGATTTGACAGTGCATTCTGAAAAATAAATTGCAGTATGCCTGGTATTCGCTAAGATGAAAAGATAAAGTAGTATGTTGGAAAAAGTAGACTGTTATTACTACAGATAGATTGTGATGGAAAAACTGCAAAACTTAGCATTTATGTAGTCCTCCTATGATTTATATATTTAGAGAATTAACTGTCTGCTTTTGTAATTATACAGATAATCATTGCAGTTCCATAATGTAGACATTTTAAAGGGATTTTGCAAGGTTTTTCTCCCGTTTATTGAAACAATTATGTTGTAACCATAATTTCTTGGAATTTATTATAGGTAATCTATTCAGTGCAGAGGCATCGTCGTACACAGGTCCAGTGGCAAATTCTTTTAGAACAAGCTTTTTACCTAGAAGATGTGGCAAAAAATGAAGCCAGTGCAACTCGACAGTTTGTTCATACTTTTCATTCCCAGGAACCAGAGAATAAAATTATTCAGTATTTCTACACACCAACTGTTGGTAAGTGCTGTCATGCAGATTTTGAATATGTAAAGGAGTAACTGGTAGCATTTTGTAAGAAGAACCCATTGTTTTATGTAAAAAGTTCAGTTGCGCATTTGCTTCCCTCTACTATATCTTAATGCATTTATGTAATGGAATAGCCATCATGTATTGATTTATGCTCTTGACTATAAGCTTAATTTTTTTTTTTTTTACAAATTTACAAAGTTGTGATACCTGTAGCAAACTTTGAAACCTTAGAAGAAGAAAGAAAAACAGCTGCTTTAAATTGTTGGATCATGGCTACCTTCTACCATTGTGGGATGTTACTGAGGTGGTGTTGCACTTCCAGTAAAGCAAAGAGGAAATGTACCAAAAGTTGAGAGATGCATCTTTTTTAGAAAGTGTATTCTCCTAGTCATGTTTTAACTTCAAATTTGTTGTGTGCTAGCCATAAGATATTTCTAGGGTAGGATGATATAGTTTTACAGCCCAAGCTTTGTTTCTGAGAGAGCAGCAGATGAGCAAACAAAAAGTGTTTTTGACCCCTAGTATCTGGGCCAAAAGAGAAGAGTTCTGTTCTATACCCGCCATCCCCCATGCAATCTGTTTGCAAAATCTGTCTCCCAGATCCCACTCTGTTTTCCCCAGTTGTGCATGTCATTCCTTACAGCTAAGGCAGATCTCTAAGTATGGAAAATCCCTGAAATCAAGTGTGTGACCCCACAGATTCCAGCATTGATTTTAAGGGCGTGCATGCAAGAAATTCATAGCAGTTTTTGTGAGGGAGTTCCATTTCTGGTTGTGTAATTTTCATTAGCCCATTCTGAATATGTATGTGTTTGTTTTTTCCAGAGTGGTACTGGGAATGTCTTCTGCGACCATGGTTCTACAGAGTGCTTGCAGTTGTTCTGGCTACATTCTCTGTAGTTGTTGTGTGGTCAGAGTGCACATTTTTCAGCACAAAACCCGTTTTATCGCTATTTGCAGTTTTCATACAGCTGGCAGAAAAGACATATAATTATATATACATAGAGGTAAGTTTGAGGTAATCACTCAAGAAAAAGCGTTTCAGATAGATTGCAATGATAGGAGACCAGAGTGATTTAAAAATAAGTCTCTAAATAATTTGTCAACTTTCAGAAAGTCTCTAAAATACATAATACCAAATTTTGTTTCTGTGGAGGCAGTCTGCTTTTTGGCACTCTTACAACTCTCCAATACAAGGTGAAGGTGTCACCCAGTTGAGCTGAATATCGTGTACAGTGATTTGTGAAACATTAGCTTGCAACTTAAGTGTTTAGACTTTGTGTCTAATCAATCATTTGTATGACTTCTCTTTCCTAAACAGGAATTTGGTGCTGACCAGAAATCCAATTGCAGGCATGGCTAGCATATGTACAAATTTCTCCCTAAAGGAACTGAGATGAAAAATTCCAGTATACTAACATCATAGATTGAATTGAAAACACTTATTTTTATTACTTTTTATGGGAAGAAATGTTGAATCAGTCATAGTAATTATCAAGGCAATTATGGCAATTTCATTTGCATAACAAAAAGAAGTGAAATAAATGTTCCTGTGGTCAGTTGTGTTAGCTTTTATGAAATGCAGAATGTTATAAGTACCATTCTCAATTTAAACGAGTCAAAAGAACCTCCTGAAAATCTTCTCAGAGCTGGTATTATTGTACCATCTCAAAATGAAAAATTAGACTGCAGTCAGCCTTTTGCATGCACAGACTATCCTGAATGCATTAAAACCTTTAGTAGGGTTCTGCATTCAAACAACATTTTTTTTTTTGTTTTTCCCCCAGATGGCCTGTTTTCTTACCATCTTTTTCCTAAGTATTTGTGTTTACTCTACTGTCTTCAGGATCCGTGTATTTAACTATTATTACTTAGCCTCACATCATCAAACAGATGCATACAGTCTTCTTTTCAGTGGCATGTGAGTAGGTGGCATATGTTTTGCAGGTTTTCTGTCAGATAATCAATTTAAAATGTCCATGAAACTTTTGTTTATATTCTTTCATTGATAATCATATGGGTATAAATCCTATTGAGCTGTACATCATTGTTCTGTTATATATTCAGTTATTATTTCTTAATATTTTTGGTGCAAGAAATTTTTTTAAATAGTGTTGCCTCTTGCATTTGTGCAGGTTATTTTGCCGTCTTACTCCACCATTATGCTTGAACTTTTTGGGCTTGACCCATATGGATGCAACAATCTCTCACAAAAACACCCAGCCAACTGCTTATACATCTGTAAGTACAGCATATGTGGTTTTGAGGCTTCTACGTGGTTTGGAGAATAGACAAAATATTTTTAAGTACTTCTTATAGTAAGATTCAAATATTCAAAGAGTAGAAGTACTTAGTTGTAGACCAGGAGTTTGGTTATGATTGCTAGCTACACGGGAGTGATCAATAGCTCAGTTTTTCTGGTTTAGGCTCTTTATTCTAAGAAAGTAAAGTATTATACTGAAGAGTTCAGACTGTTCTTCACTTCTTAATAGCGTTAGCTTTCACTGGCTTTAGTGATGGGACATCTTTATAGATAGGGAACAAACCTAACTTGCCACTGAAAACCAATGAGTTTGGTTTTACTGAACAACCGATTTCTGTGGCACAGCAAGTTACATCTTGCATCGTTGTTGTCAGCAAGTAGATTCTTAGTGTTTTCCAGAGACTTTTTTCACAGAAGGTGAAAAGATTCACGGGATTTGAACTGTTTCTGAATTAAGTGAGACAACAAGATCTGGCGTCTTAGAAACCTCAAAGAGGATACACTGTTAGAAGGTGGCCTTTTATCTGTACATTCTGGGCCAACTGTCTGAATCAATCTGTGATGATAATACCTATGTTTCAGTAACTGTAAAGGACTGTGTGTTTGTGTGTTGTGGACTGAGAACAGTGAGATTGCACGATCTTTATGGATATATGTAGAATATATCTGATTGGAGCTTGTTCTTACGGATATTTTTTTCCAGATAATGGGATCCATGAGAGTGCTGTCCTTCATTGCAGATGGATTCTATATATATTACCCAATGCTTGTTGTAATTCTCTGTATTGCCACGTACTTTAGGTAAGTGATTTGCAAGAGAGATCCTCCATGTTTCTTTAGATTAGTAGCATTAGTTTCAGCAATCAGGAAGAGATTAACTTCTCTTCCAGCATTTGAGTTGTGACATTAATGAAAATGCAGAAACTAAAATAAATTGCTATTTATATATGTGAAACATGTACATTTTGAAAGTATCAATTGTATTAACTCATAACTGAGTTTGTGGGGATTTTTTTCCCTGTTAAAATTAATTCCTGAGTTTTGAGGTCTGATCTGTTCAGACTTCGGAGACTGCAAATATTTAGATTGTGCTTTTAAGATTAAAATTACCATGAAGAAGCTATGTTTTCAGCAAGATTTTGTAAACTAAGAAGCATTAGCAGAAACTTTAGGTAACTAACTTTCTAACGGACTCATAACAATTTTCTGATCAGTTACCAGACTTAAGTTTGAAAATAAAGTGGTTTAGATAATTTGATCTTGTTTCCGTAAGCCATGATTTGGTGGAGGCTGGAAGGGTAACTGCAGAAAATACTGTCACTTGTTTGCTTTGTCCTTATATTTCAAAATGTCTGCTTTTGAGCACTGTAAGGGGTGAGATACTTCCGGTCTGACCTTGCTTGGCTACGTTTATGTTCACTTCTTCAGTTTTGCATTACCATTCAGTCAGAAGCAATGCATATGTTTTGAGTCATGTAGAATGCATTTAAATGCCTTGAATGTCCATTAATACCCTATGTGCATCAATAGATAGAAAGACAAGAAGGATTCAGTCCTAGGTTTTCCCTGCTTACCTTTAAGTTATGTGACAAAAGTGGTTCTGGAGGGAAACAAACCAACCAAAACACAAAAAGCAAACAGAAGGCTACTGACAAGAGAATAGTTTGTGTGACTTTTTGTCCTTGATGATCCTGGGTCTTGAATGCCATAGTGAAAAGGAAGAAGAGAAACTAAAGGAGGGGACGTTGCGTTGCATGAACTTTAATGCCCTCTAATAAATCAGATACATGCGAAACTGAATATTTGACTAAAATCTGTCAAGGAAAGCTGTCTCACTTGTTTAGTCTAGCAGTTTTAAAGTTCAGATAGAATAGAAAAACTTTTCAGCATAAATATATAATGAAGCCAACTTTGAACATGATATTGATACTTCCTATTGATACAACAGAAACAGCAGTTGTGTTCTCTGGTGTGAAGTTGAAAAGGTGAAAGTGGTTTCATGCTATCTAGTTCCAGGACTAGATTAAAAAAGATGGAACAATCTTACCTGACTGCTGCCTGTTGTGTATCAAAAATGGCAACCAGCATACCTACAGCTTAAGAGTATGCCACACATTTCTCCTGAGTGAAACCTGAGATTAAGGTGGCTTTCCTATGTTATTAATGTTTCAAAACCACAGAAATAGTAATAGGCAGAGTTTGTGTACTAATTGTCTTCTGGCAGAGAAGAGTCAATGAGATATCCTAAGTGTAAGTTCTGTTATATCTGAGAATACTTCAAGCAATTGTCTTAAATAATTCACACTGTTCTGACTATAAACAGTTTTATCTCACTATTTGAATAGCATTATTCCGTCACTTTCAATTGGATTTAGGATTGTGTCACTGTTTTGAATTTTCTGATTTCTCAGCTAGTATAATAATCTGTCTTTTCTTCTAGATTGCTTTTTTACTTTAATTGTCCATACATTTCTCAATAATTTATTTAATATTTTCTAATGTAATCTCAAGTATTCATTCTAAATTAACAAAGGGAATTGCTTCTCCTTCTGCATTTACCAGTTTAGGAACTCGTTGCTTGAATCTTCTGGGATTCCAGCAGTTTATGGGGGATAGCGAAATGACCTCTGATTTGATTGATGAAGGAAAAGAGCTAATCAGGAGAGGTAATCTGGGTCCTCTATCCTAGTCTTCCTACAAATTATAATATGTAGTTGCGTTAAACTTGTCTGAAGTGTTGCACAAAAAAAAGCACATAGTTTGTCAATATTTTGAAAACTGTACCAAGGCAGTCTGCTGCACAAAATGCAACAGACCTACAGCATTGTGGTTGCTTTATAAACAGTGCTTGACTTCATTGACATCTGAAGTAAAGTACCAGCTTTACTCATCCAGTATCTGAATTTTAGATATTTCTGAAGATTTTACATTTCAGTTAAGTGGTGCTTCTCTGAAGTCATTACTGATGTAATAATACCTAAGCAAGTGCTTGTGTAATCTGCCATAGAGGAAAGTTAGCACTTGAATTGTCTTTATTATCAACAAACTCATTTTAATCTTTCTTTGTGTAAGTTTCTTGATTGAGCTGCCCAAATTCTGTCATTTCCTTTAGGATTTTTTGCTATTTCAGCTATGTTTTACCACACAAAGAATGCTGTTCTGTAGAGCTGTAATTATCTGCTGTTTAGGAGACCTTTTTCATTTTTAATTTTTATTGAAAGTGTTTTTTGAAAGTTGTTAAAAGCTTTTGTCGTTATTAAGTCAATGCTTAGAAATTAAAATCTCTGGATACAACATTATAGAATATTTTTTCTCTTTCTATAGTTTATGAAAAGCAAAACCTAGGTTTACTTAAAGTACTAATACTTGGTTTTTTGGAGAAAGCGGAGTGTTTCTCATTCCCTTAAAAGGAAGTTACTGTTTCTTTGATACTATGATGTTACACTTCTACCTTAATAGCAGATAAGGACATAAACTCTTTGGGTCATACTTTGGGCCTCACAAAACTTCAGCAAGATTTTGATTCGGGATTGCTCAAGTTTCTTCTTAATGTTGTACTCCTAGCTATTTCTAAGAGATTTCTTTTTGCTTTGCCAACTGATATTCAAATGTTGTGCCTTGACCTAAAATATGGGGTATCATAATGAATTTATTTTAATGGGAAACTACGTAATGATAGACAAGCAGCAGTGTCTTTTGTTTGTATTTAATTGTATGAGCCACTTATTTCAATAAGAATCTTTGCTACTTAACTTTGGATTTTCATTTTTTGTTTAAATAAACATTGGTAATGATTTTTATTGTATGTAGCTCAGACAATTTTGTTTTATTTATAGAGAAGAGAAAACGACAAAGGCAGGAAGAAGGTGAAAACAGAAGAAGGGTATGAGATTGTTTTAGCTAATTATAATATTAATATACTACAGTATCTGATAGAATTTGCCACTGCTTTTTAATTTATATAATCTATTTCACCAAAAAAAAAAATAAGTCCCCAATAGTTGATGGAATCAGTTTAATCTTGCAGAATGATCTTGACGGAAGAAAATAATCTACATTTTAATTTTAAAGGATAGGAGGGCAACTGCAGTCACATTACTGCAGTTATGGTAACTTTTGTTACCCAGTGTGCTGTGAGTACAGTGTATGCCAGTAGGGTAACAAGCATTAAAAAGGGTTCTGATTTTGAGGATGCAGAATAATCTGAAATGGCTTATTATCAGCCTCTTCTATTTATACTGCTGAAATAACTACTGGAAATAACTGCAGTTGCAGTATCATCATATTCACTGGAATGGGGACTCTATGCTCCTTCAAAACTTACCTGTTGCTTTGCATTGGAAAGTAATTGGCACAGATGTTTGTGGGTTGTTTTTTTTTCCAAATGGGTAATTACATTTAAGACAGAATTAATACGGTTACCACCGAGTAACAAACAGAATGTTTGATTTAAGTCATACTTTGAGTGCATATTGAATTGAAAAATTTGTGAAGGCAGTCAGTCTGAATAAAAAATAATTGAGGCAGCTTCATTTTAAGCAGCTTCAGTTAACTATAGCTTTAGTTTTTCATTAATTTATTGCATTTGGAATTTAGTGTAGAAAGTCACAATCAGAAATAAATCTAATGGATGCATGCAAAAAATGAACTGACTGAAGTCCTGGAAAATTATTATCTGCAGAAAGGCAAGGTGATAGTGGATCTAAAAACTCTCATCTTTTCTGGCTCAGAGATTCTTCAGTTCTTGATGACAGCCAATACTGCATAGACCTCTCTTCTGATCTTCTCACCTCCATCTCATAATTTTAGAACTTGAACTTGTGAAACCAAATACTAGCAAATGCGTGATGCATTTAGTATAGACTGAAATGATCTGATATCAAGCAAGAGTTTTAGTTCAACAGCAAACTCAATTTCAGGTGTTACCTGACTTGATTTAGTGTTAAATACTGTAGCACATTCATTCTTGCAACTTTTGGGGCTTCTGAGAATGTTATCTTTTTCTGGATCATGATTAAATGCTTGATCCTTCTGTAGCTTAGAACTGTAACATATGGTGTAAATTAGCACAGTAACTTTGAGTATAGCAGTTCCTACCAGTCCGTGATCTAAGATCTAGATATGAGTCTGAAACACATGGAAGTTATTGGAGCAACTGGAAAAGTTTCCTTCTGTTGAGACATTAAGTTGTCTCCTAATAAAAGCATGAGACATTTTCTTCTTTAATATTTTGTTATACTTCATACTAAAATGTGGGAACCATTACTCCATACTAAACCATGATGGAATGGAAACACAACAAAATAAGCAGTTTAGTGAATGAACATGGCCTGTCAAAATGTTTTGTGTGCTGTCTGCATCTAGTTATTTTACCATTCTACCACTAGATGGAAGCAGAAATCAAAAAAAAGCAACTTTCTCACCATAACTTAAAAGCAATTGAGTGAACTTTGTGTGTATATTTAATAAGTAGTTTGTTTTCTGCAAGTCTTTCTTCTAAAGAACTGTTACAGTAATCAGTTTACTGAAGGGATATATCTTGAGTTTAAAATAGAACAAAACTTCTTGTATCAAGATGCCGTGAACAGGAACATTTTTGAAGTATTACTTTCATAGTCTGATGTCTTTGATCAGTTAGCTCTAAATTGTGGGTCTAGAATATCTCTTGATCCTATGTACACTTTTGTTGTGTTACTTTTTCCTCACAGCTTACAGGGTTCTTTTTGTCTTTTTTTTCCAGGAATGGAAGGAACGATATGGAAATAGAGACGATTCCACTAGAAACAGAGTTGTCCATACAGACCAAAAAGAATCCACCTTCTCAGAGACCAATACCAATAGGCGTAAGCTTTGTGGGTTTTGGGAAGAGTTTATTTTGTTTTTTTTAATATCTTTTCTGCACAATACTGGTTGTGTGAGTAGCTTGCAATGGATTTCTTTTGGTCTTAGATGATGTGTTGATATATATTCCCTTCTGTGGCACAGTGCTGTGTTGTCCATTAAGACCTGAAGAGATTGCTGAGTTTCTTCCAGTCTTCAATACCTCAGCTCATTGAGGTTGGAGATTTCAGCTAGTCTCAATTACTTGGTCTTGTGGAACATGTAATGATAGCAATTAGAGTAGCAGTTGTCAACAAAGACTTATTTAGGATATGTCTTGAAGTTAGGTGTTTTAAATCTTAAAATTTACCTCTTCTAGTTGCAAATGAACTCTCTCAGAGTGAAATAATGGAATAATCAGATAGATGACCAACAAATGTGAAGTCAATAACATATTACATAAGTGTATACATGTTCATTTAATAACGTCTGTTAGTGGAAAACTTTTTTTTGTGGATGCTCTAAAGTGCCAAAAAGTTTATTTGTCACAGTGTTAATGGGGTTTTTTTATGTATTTTATATGCTTTTGTAAGCTAACAACAAGTAAGAAATGAAACTGAAAAAAAGAAGGAAGAAGCGGGAGGAGGAGAGAAGTTTTAAACATACTTTTGAGACAACTCTGGTAGATTTCCCTCCCCTCTTTACAAAGTTAGAAACCGAAATTTTCAGTGGTAGACTAACTGAAATTACTTAAATTTATATTTTAATGTTAACCGTATGAATTTGTAACATTCCAACACCAAAACAAGCTGTAGGTACTGGCCTAGTGAAGGGGCCAGACTGAACTGCAAAATACTGTATTTCATTAATTCGTGAAATTGCCTCTTTAAAGCAAACAAAACCAATCCAAAAAAATTCCAACTAGCTTAGTTAAAGTGTGAAGTTGGGAAGATGAATGATTGATTGATTAGAAAGTGAAGTTTCTAAATAGCTTTTCATGTTCCTTGATTCTTTGCAAAGTAATCTGATGCTATTTGAAGGGCAAAAGAAAAATTCTGGTTACATTGCTCTGGAGACACAAAAATGAAATACTAAATATTTGAGCATGTAGCCAGATTTGGTTTAATATTGAATCACTGCACATACACTTTGGATGAGATACTAGCAAATTATTATTCTGTTTTTTTAAGTTTGATGTCTCCACACACTCCAAGGTGTTCATAGACCAAATGAGTGTCTTTCCTTTCTTTTATCTATTCAGCACTAACAAAGTATACCCGATCAAATGGTAGGACTGAAAGAGATAGAATAGAACTCCTCCAGGATGCAGAGCCTTTGGATTTTAATGCAGACTCAGTTAATGATGACCCTCTTGAATCGGACTCGGGAAGGTGAGAAATCTGTTATTTACGATTAAGAGATGCTAGTGTCTTTTATCTTCTGACCTATGACAGCTGTATCAGATGGTTTCGTAATAATGATTTTGTAAACAAAATCCATCATCTCACCTAGCTCTTTTACTTTATTCCTTCTCCCTTATGATATGGAAATTGTTTTAAAATCAATTGACACCTGAAGGTTTTTCAGTTGAATGTAATTTTGTGTATTGGCATAATCTGAAAAATATTGCATGTAAAAACAGAAGTGAAAGAATGACTTGCGTATGTAAAATACAACGTATTCTCTAATTTCTTACAGGACTTTAATAAGCTCACTTGATTTCCCTGTATAAAAACCATCATAAAGGGCTGCAAGAAATAAAACTGAGTATTACAGGACCCGTAGTTGCAGAAATACGCCTAAGGATCGTATCTTGGAACTGGAGTAAATTAAAATCTGAATTTACTGAACAAAAAGTCCCAGACTACACAGTGTAGCTCTGTCTGTAATAGAGAATCTGTGATTCTATGGTTGTGGCTGCAACACCAAATTTCGTTAGTCATGAAATAGAGTATCTTATATAACTGCTAAGCTCTGCTCATATTTAAGAAACAAGTAATACATTTTATGGGTGCTTTTTTATCATGGAATGACTTGGTTTGGAAGTGACCTTTAAAGGTCGTCTAGTCCAACACCCCTGCAGTGAGCAGGGACACCTTCAGATAGATCAGGTTGCTCAGACCTGACCTTGAATGTTTCCAGGGATGGGGCATCCACCACCTCTCTGGGAAACCTGTTCCAGTGCTTCACCACCTTCATAGTAAAAAAAAAAAAAAAAATTTCATTATGTCAAGTCTAAATCTACGCTCCTTTAGTTTAAAACCATTATGCCCTGTCCTATCACTACAGGCTCTTGTTAAAAAGTCTGCCCCCGTCTTCCTTATAGGCCCCCTTTGAGTACTGGAAGGCCGCTACCAGGTCTCTCCAGAGCCTTCTCTTCTCCAGACTGAAGAACCCCAAATCTCTCAGTCTTTCTTCACAGTAGAGGTGCTCCAGCCCTCTGATTGTTTTTGTGGCCCTCTTCTGGACCCACTCCAACAGGTCCATGTCCTTCTTATGTTGGGGGGCTCCAGAGCTGGATGCAGTACTCCAGGTAAGGTCTTACCAGAGTAGAGGGGCAGAATCATCTCTCTCAACCTGCTGGCCACGCTTCTTTTGATGCAGCCCAGGATATGATTGTCCTTCTGTGCTGTGAGTGCACATGGCTGGCTCATGTCGAGCTTTTCATCCAGCAGTACCCACAAGTCTTCCTCAGCAGGACTGCTCTCAATCCCTTAATATCCCAGCCTGTATTGATACCAGGGGTTGCCCTGACTCACTTGCAGGACCTTACACTTGACCTTGGTGAACCTCATGAGTTTTGTATGTACTCACTTCTCGAGCTTGTCCAGGTGTCTCTGGACAAGCATCTTGTCCCTCGGGCATGTCAACCTCACCACTGACCTGCAAACTTATCATCTGCAAACTTGCTGAGGGTGCACTCAATACCACTGTCCATGTCTTTGATGAATATATTAAGTAGTTATCATGTAGAACCATTTAATGATAAATAATTGTAATGATTCTAAATTCCCTTATAAAAAGTTATAGTTTACATTATTTTTCACCTAAAGCTAGCATACCCAATCAAATAAAAAATCATAAATGGTTTCAGTTGACTTATATCTATAATGTCAACAAATAAATGCCATTTCAAAAACATGCAACGAATGCTGTTAAAAAAATGCTGTTAAAACTGCCACGTTTTACAAATTGATTCAACAATGTTCATTTGTATCGACAACTAACACGTCTAGTCTAATATCACCACGTTTCAAAAGTTGCAGGACTTTAAAGGGGAACTAGCTTAGCACTGTGTCAACTGTTGACTTCTATACAGTGTGAAAGGGATAACAGTCTGCAAAAATAGGAATATGCATATAAAATTCTTTTGGAGCAAGTACAGTATCTCAAGTCTTCTGGTGTCTGTACGGACTTTGCAGAGTGGAACATTCTGAACTTTTTCTTCAGAAAGAAAATCTGGAGACACAGAACTTAGTTGAGCTTTCCTCTAGTAACCTGAATTTCATTTCATAGAGGTAATAAATCAAGAGTAATTGCATATGAAATTTAGTTCACTTAAAAATAGCTTGTGTAACATTGATTTTTTGAAACCATAGCTCCAGCAATAGTTACAAGCATTCAGGGACATAAGAGCACTAGGGACACGAGGTTCTGGCTTTGTGTCTGTTCAAGTTTCGGTAAATACTGAGGAGAGGAAGTACATTGTGCTTACATTGGAACTCATTTGTGCTTTTAAAATGCTTTTGAAATATGTTTGACCAACAATTTATGAAGCTTCTTTTTTTCCACTAAGTATGCAGCCAATTGTTTTCATTGTCTTTGATGCTGTATTTCTCATAGAAATATCCAATTAGATGTGCTGTTAATCACCAAAACTACTTTTAGATACTTTTGGTTTGGGTTTTTGGTTTTTTGTTTGTTTGTTTTAAAGAAAAAAGTTCTGTTCAACAAAAACATTCACCTTCTTTCCTTTGTATCAGGAAACAAGGTTTTTTAAAACTCCCATTATTCATATCACTGTCTTTCTTGGTCACATGAGATTTAATTTAATAA
>WHYT01016913.1:227191-297003 GCA_009806455.1 Tetrax tetrax
TTGATGCAGCCCAGGATATGATTGTCCTTCTGTGCTGTGAGTGCACATGGCTGGCTCATGTCGAGCTTTTCATCCAGCAGTACCCACAAGTCTTCCTCAGCAGGACTGCTCTCAATCCCTTAATATGCCAGCCTGTATTGATACCAGGGGTTGCCCTGACTCACTTGCAGGACCTTGCACTTGACCTTGGTGAACCTCATGAGTTTTGTATGTACTCACTTCTCGAGCTTGTCCAGGTGTCTCTGGACAAGCATCTTGTCCCTCGGGCATGTCAACCTCACCACTGACCTGCAAACTTATCATCTGCAAACTTGCTGAGGGTGCACTCAATACCACTGTCCATGTCTTTGATGAATATATTAGGTAGTTATCATGTAGAACCGTTTAATGATAAATAATTGTAATGATTCTAAATTCCCTTATAAAAAGTTATAGTTTACATTATTTTTCACCTAAAGCTAGCATACCCAATCAAATAAAAAATCATAAATGGTTTCAGTTGACTTATATCTATAATGTCAACAAATAAATGTCATTTCAAAAACATGCAACGAATGCTGTTAAAAAAATGCTGTTAAAAAAATGCTGTTAAAAAAATGCTGTTAAAACTGCCACATTTTACAGATTGATTCAACAATGTTCATTTGTATCGACAACTAACACGTCTAGTCTAATATCACCAGGTTTCAAAAGTTGCAGGACTTTAAAGGGGAACTAGCTTAGCACTGTGTCAACTGTTGACTTCTATACAGTGTGAAAGGGATAATAGTCTGCAAAAATAGGAATATGCATATAAAATTCTTTTGGAGCAAGTACAGTATCTCAAGTCTTCTGGTGTCTGTACGGACTTTGCAGAGTGGAACATTCTGAACTTTTTCTTCAGAAAGAAAATCTGGAGACACAGAACTTAGTTGAGCTTTCCTCTAGTAACCTGAATTTCATTTCATAGAGGTAATAAATCAAGAGTAATTGCATATGAAATTTAGTTCACTTAAAAATAGCTTGTGTAACATTGATTTTTTGAAACCATAGCTCCAGCAATAGTTACAAGCATTCAGGGACATAAGAGCACTAGGGACACGAGGTTCTGGCTTTGTGTCTGTTCAAGTTTCGGTAAATACTGAGGAGAGGAAGTACATTGTGCTTACATTGGAACTCATTTGTGCTTTTAAAATGCTTTTGAAATATGTTTGACCAACAATTTATGAAGCTTCTTTTTTTCCACTAAGTATGCAGCCAATTGTTTTCATTGTCTTTGATGCTGTATTTCTCATAGAAATATCCAATTAGATGTGCTGTTAATCACCAAAACTACTTTTAGATACTTTTGGTTTGGGTTTTTGGTTTTTTGTTTGTTTGTTTTAAAGAAAAAAGTTCTGTTCAACAAAAACATTCACCTTCTTTCCTTTGTATCAGGAAACAAGGTTTTTTAAAACTCCCATTATTCATATCACTGTCTTTCTTGGTCACATGAGATTTAATTTAATAAGTGCCTATCAAATTCTCATGGAAAACAGTAATTCAGTAGAAGTTCAGATCTTGTAATTCATTGGAAGTTAAGGAGTAAAAGTGCTGTGAGAGTTGTATGATTTCATGGGTCTCTGTTTCTCTATTTCCTGTGATACTTTTTCATATTTAAAATTGATTCTGCAGGTACCAGCCTGGTGGAAGATACTTGTCAATGTCTCGAAGCAAAATATTTGATGATGTCTAAACTTCTCAAAGATAAAGAAAATTCACTGGAAATCTATTTCCTACTCATTGCTTGGAAAATACTGTGTTTATGATATATCACTGAACCAGAAAAGACTGTTTATGTTTAAAAAATAATATGAAGGAACAACTATTTTGGAAATGCACCTGTATGAAAACCTTACTACATATGACAAGAATATGCTTCTATTGTAGATATTGTTGTGCATCAGTGTGGGCTTTGTGTCATGACCAAAAGGAGAAAACTATCAATTAAGTTAATAGAGAGTAAACTTCATAAATATACCTAGGGCTCAACTTGAATTGTAACATTGTAAGTTTTGGGAAGAGGATTTTTTTAAAGGTTTTTTTCTGTTTGTATTTTAACAGATGCTATCAGAGCATATTTATACATCCAAAGTGCAGTTATATCAACTACTATAGTAAAAACTATAGTAAAAACTAGTAAATTTTATGCCTCGTCCAAAATCTACTGAATTAAAATAAGACTTCTTCTGGCTTTAGTGGTCTTTGACTCAGACTCTGTATAAGCAGAAAAATTGAATGGCAGGCTGCTCTTTATGAAATTTGGTGGCATAAATTTTGGAGCAGTGTTTATTGGTCAAGAAAGGCTATATATTTTTATTTTCCAACATTATATGCAGATAAATGATCTTAGCATGTGCAGATCATTGAAATTTAATATGGATCAGAATTTCGCTGTCATATGAGTATATGTGCAATAGCAAGAACACATTATCGAACATATGATGTCTGCCTAAGATTTTTACAGTTGTAATGATTTAAAATCTTGGCATACTAATGATTTTGTAACTGTAAAAGCAATATAATGTGAAAATTGAGTTAAATGGTGAAACATTATAACTTGCACACACCTCAGGCACGGCTTCAAATTGTAGGCTATTTCTTTAAAAGAAGGGAAATACATAGCATGACTAAGTAATGGTAAATGCTCTTAATGTTCCAAATGCCCTGATTGCATTATGTATCTGTTTTTAAGGTGCCTGTATTTTTCAGTAAGTTGTTGCAAAAAGCATAATGCTTATTCATTTGAATGCCATTCAAAAATGCCAATTATTAACAGTGTAAAAAAGCTTCACATTAATTTCATTGGTGTAGATATACTTTTAAACTGTAGCTAGGTGAATGAATTTTCAAATATAATCATAAGGTAAAAGATGTGGTCAAATTCATTATATCCTTGGAAATTTGATTAATTTAAAATGTTGTTTTATTGCAGTTTGTCTTAAGCTTTTACCACTTGGGAGTCTTCTACATGCTTATTGCGAAGTTATATTGAAAACTGAAAGAGAACATCTTTCTAACATAAATTCTTTATCATGCTTAAAACACAGATGTCCCTTGAAGTAGCTAGGACTGAGTTATTCTGAAAACTTAATTTTTATGAATGAGATGTTCTACTAATTTTTAAAAATAGTTTTTGTTTTCTGAAGTAATTGTTAATGGGGATCTAACTACCTCCTGTGATTTAGTACATCATATGTTTTAACAGTAGTGGTATTTTTAATATATTGATCTGCCTGTTTTAAAACACTGAATTGTTACTATGAAGGACAAAAAATACTCTATTTGTATAGAAATAATTATATTAATAAATCAGTAGACATAAACCAAACGTCAGTTCTGTTCTTAGGTGAATATACTGAACAACAGCCATTACCACATATATTCAAGCTCATGCAATTTCCAGATTATCTGTAAGAGGGCACGTTTTTACTTTGCATATTTTGTGTATTGTAAAAGCTTGATCAAAATCTTATCAGGGACTGGAAGGTGAGAAAATGAGACTCTTTTGGTTTAGATTGTCCTTTAGCAACTTTTATGTTAGCACCTATTTAATTTATTTTAGGTCTGCTTAGAATCGCTATCCTGAATTTAGTCTTGGATGAAAGGGTTTGCATATATTCTTTGACATGCATCCACGTTAATCTTCTTAGACTTACTATTTCTATTTTTAAAATTTGTTTCTCGTTTATTTGCCAAAAAGTCTATTTGTAAAAATCTTTATATGAAGTAAGTTCAAGTTCTTTGTTTAACTCTTGAAATGTCACTACAAAGGGATCTAATTCAGTGCTAATGTAAAAATTATAGAAGGAACGTTTGTCTCTCTGCATGCTTGTGAAATATCCTTAGCTAGCCCCTACTGACTTGAGAGAGTTGGATTGAGCCTTCTTGGGGCCTGGTTTTAATCCTCTCACAAATCAGTGGAATGGCTGCAAACAGAATTTTCAGTGGAAGCTTGTTCAGGATTTTATATACAGAAGCTAATTAGTCTCTGGTGTAAGACCTCTGTGCAGTTTTTGTTGGGCTACAAAAATTTGAGGAATTGATTGTATAAGTTAGTGGCAGTGGGATTTCAGTTGCTAACGTAGAAATTCTGAGCTCATTGAGGTGGGAATCCACTGACCTTTTTTTTTGGTTTTGCAGTGGAGTAATGGAGTAGTCGATGATTGCTTTTTCAAAGCATGGGAATTAAGAGCTCTGAAGGTTTCTCAAGAGTTCTCTGAATTGTGCTTTGAGATCCCTGGTGTCACATGCTCTAATGGATGCTGGGTGTTTAAGTTAGGAATTGATAAGTGATGTCAGGTTTCATCCATAGTATTCATTGTTGACCAACAGTTACTCCTGCTCGATTTACATGCAATTAATGTAAAGGCGTGTTTTGAAAAGTAATTGTGAGTTCATATGACTAAATCTGGAAGACTTTCAACAAAGAGATAGAGTGTAAAGCTATAAAAGAACATTGTAGAAATAAGGGATATGCCTGCAGAACATTTGCTGTGTACTTGAACTAGTTTGAAACTAGATTAAAACTAGCTCAAATAATGCAGAACTTGCTTGGTGGCTGTGTGCCTAAGGATTTACCCCACTCCGAAGAGGCTGCAGCTGCCTGGAAACATTGAAGGCCAGGTTGGATGGGACTGAGCATCTTGATCTGGTTGGAGATGTCCCTGCTTCTTGCAGGGGAGTTGGACATGATAACCTTTAAAGGTCCCTTCCAACCCAAACTAATCAGACTCTATGATTCCCAGCCAGATTCCAGCAACTGTTGGTGAGTTCTTTGCTACTATAGCTCTAGCTCAAAAAAAAAAACGTTAAAACTAGCACTGATATGTTTAAGTAGTTACTGTACTGTAGGCTATTAGTGTTCTCGCATCACATGTGGTGCTCCAGATAAGGGGATTTAAAATTGCAAACTGTGCTTTTGGGAACTGAATGTTGGCTTATTTATTCTGTCAGTATATAGTGTTATTTATTTGCAATTAAAGAATGTGAATTATGTTTTTATTTATTATTTCACTTTCTGAATTACTAAACAGTTAGGGTATGCTTCAACTTTATCATTGTTTCTGCAGTTTCCTCATCAGCTGTGAACATCAAAAAAAAAACCTGAAACACCAAAAAACCCAACCAAGTTAAGTACAAATGTTCAAATGTTTGAATATCTTCATGTCAAGCATTTAAAAATTGTAAAGAAGTTTCAAAAGCAGGAGTGAAAACAGCAGCTACTGTGTCAGTGCTGGATTTCTTAAAAAGTATGGATGGCAAAAAGCTCTAGTCAAACTTACTACTCCTACTAGATTATAGTTTGTTGTTTTCAGGCATTTAAAAATATACACGTTCTGAAATCTGCATTGGGAAATGAGTCCTCCACACTGCACTTAAGAAAGGTACAGCTCTTAAAGTGACGTAAAGTGAGGAACTCATTGTGAGGGAAGGTAAAGGATATACAACCTCTGGTCTGCTAATGTTGACACTTTGGGCAAAATATGATACATTTTAACTTACACTGCTTGAAAAATTATGGTATGTAATCTGCCTTTATCTTGTAATCAATACTGTCATTAACAGTGTTAATGAGGATGATGGAAAGCTGCTATCTTTTCAAGATTTATTCTTGCTATTTTAAAACTTAACCTGACCTTTAAAACTGACAATTATTTATACATATGAAGTATTTAAAAAGTGATTACTCTGATTTTCTGTAATTATAATTTGTATTGTATTAAATTTATCTAGGAAGACTGTAAATGTTATGTGAGAAATACAGTATTTTGTTACAATTTTCATTATTGCTGTAAATACTTGCAATCTGAGGGGTATTTACAATACCAAATAGAGTGAAGAAACACTTTTTATGAGGCTTCTTAAAGAAATCTGACCTATTCATTACATAATAATACGTACATCTTAATAATTAACAAAACCACTACTTAAGGTGTATATTGTCTCCTAACTTTTAATTTTTCTTTAACATTTAGAAAATGGTTATTTTTTTTCAGGGCAACGTACTTGTGAATCTTGTGAACTTTCTGAAACTTTTACATTCCTTTTGCCTAATGGGCTGTGCAGGAATATGTACTGCTTCATGGCAGTTCTCTCACACTAGCTGTGCCTCTAATTAAGTGGTCTAGTCTGAAGCTAAGACACTCCTACATATTTCATTATGGTAGCAGAAACTCAGCATTCCTAGCAAAAAAAAAAGCACTTTGAACTAGATCCCTTTCTAATATATTAATTGCTGTCATTGATTATGTTGCATTATATTTGGTATCTTCAGTTTCAATCATATGGTAAGCCAAATCAAATTTATTTTTTGTTTCTATTAAAATGCACTGGAATGTATTCCTCAGCATGCTTTTTGCGTGTGTTTTAGCTGTATTTGGCAGGCAATAATAATACGCAACTTCAGTTATTTCTTCAGACTAATGTTGTTGCATTTGACATATTCCTGTGAATTATAATAGATACAGAGTGATAGCTATCACTGTAGAAATCAATTATTTTCTCTAGAAATGCCTTATATATTTATAGAGGTATCTGGAAGATAAGGGAATTAATTTCTAAGTATAGGTTTAGTAATAGAAGATCTTCATTCAGTGTATATCAAGGATAGGATGTAGGAGTGCTGCTTATGGATAGACTGTCTTTTGCCTTATGATAGAAGTATGTATGCATAATACCTTGGTTTGAAATTCACTGAGTTACAAATTTTTCTCTGTAGTGTTTTAAATTATTGTTGTACTGGATATGTTTTTGAAATGTGTGTTAAAATACCTAGTCAAAGAGTTAAGTGGGCATGAAATAAACCATTTCTGCAATACGTTTTCCCTGGTGTATATCTAAGATATTCCTGTTTCCCTGAAGTGTTTTTGGTAGTCACCTTCTGGAGAAACTTGTCCTATTTCTTTTTTCCAGGTAGAAATTAAGTTTCCTGTAGAAGAAATCTCACCTTGTTTTGGTCACCTTTTTACATCTTCTTTAAAGCAGATTAAAAAGGGAAATTGGGAAGAAGCTTGTGTACCTGTGTGTCGTCACAGTCTGGGGATGAGACTTGGACCCATAGTTCAGGCTGATATCTTTACTGACAGCTCACCTCAACTGTGGAGGCGCAAGCAGCTTCTGCAAATGCCGGGAGATGGAGAAGTGCAGCCAGGCTAGCTGAAGATGTAAGCTTACCGCAGTGACTGGAGGAAGCCTGTGAGGACCCTGTATACTCCTGGGGCTGACAGGGCACCGGGTGTTCCTGCAGTGCATAAGGTGGGGATGGAAGGTCGGGCTACTACACCTCTGCCTCCTTTCTGTAAGCAGTCAAACTGGGACATAATTATCTCTAGATGTCTCTGGGTATTGGTGAGAATAAAGGCAAGAGATTGTTTCCACTACAGCTATGAAGAGACGGGCAAAGTTGCTAACTCTCGTCTTTCACTGCTTTTACTTGCATATTTATAACTTTTGTCTTCTCTACCTAGAAAAAAAAAAAAGTCAAAAATAAGGTGAAGGAAGAAGAGAGTATTTTTAGAAAAATTTAAATATTTTATTGTCTCTCTAGAGCTACTGTGGCAGGGTATGTTTTTGTCGGTTTGTTTTTGGGTTTTTTTGAATCCTAATACAGTGGCATTTTTCTTGAGATGTACAGAAGTATCTTCTGTTGTAAATCTGGATGTTGCCATACCCTGGAAAGTAATAATTCATCTTTTTAGCACATCAGAATATTTATAACAACTAAGACTCATTGATTTCTGTATTTGATTGTTTGTGGTCTCCTATGCTTGATCTGCAACTGCTGTTTTAAGTGAGTTGCAGGAAAAATTTTGCACACTCAACACCAGTGCACACATCGCTGCAGTATGAATGTCTTGGCACTATTAGTGAAGACCTCTCCTGTCACACCCCTTCTGCTGCACTACCATGTGTCTTTTCTGGATGTTTTTGTTAAGAATTTTTAATATATGTGGGTTCAGTATAATGTAGTAAATGAATGATGCATGCAGATGCTGAGAAAGATTAGAAACAGAAGTTCAGTGAACCCGACTGAGCCATCTAACATTATCCAGTGGATGGTATTTCCTTTATTCATGGGAGAAGAGACAGGAGTAGCAGAATGATCTTCTGTGTATGTGTTTAATTTTTTTCCAGAGACTGGATGTTGAAGTGAATCACTCTCAGCACAGTTAACCAGCTGCACTCTTCCTCCAGACTTGCTGCGATTAAGTGGCTACTGTAAGCCTCACAGAATGTAGGTCAGAGGATGGGAGTTGTCCTGTATTAAACATTAAGTTTCCATTATTCATTGTCAGATTTTTATTTTCTCAGAGAGTAATATAAATTCTGTTTATTAGTCGGTGGTTGCTATTGCGTGCTCAGTGAATTTTAAGTCTACTGAAATAGCATTTTGATTGACTGTGAATTATCAAGGGTTGTGAATTAACCTTGCTCTGCCCTTCTCACTTCACCTCTGCCTGCTGCAGTGTGTTGTTTGTTTGTCCTAGTCTCTGCTCTGCATACTGTGATAAAGATCCTAACCCTTTCTCTTCCTAAACAACCTATCTTTTGCATCATCTTATGAGTTGGGTCATTAGACGCCATTGCCCTAAGGATTTTTTGAGACCTTTATCAAGAAACCAAAGTTGGTCGGGGCCTGACTTGGACAGAAGGTACAATTTTTCTTCCCTTCTCAGGGAACGTAACTTGAGCTGCAAAGAAAGATTCAGCTCATAAACAGAGGCCCAGTGGTTTATGAATGTAGGTTATGCACAAACACAAGAAAAGCTCTCGGGTTCCTTCTACAGAAACAGTTTATCTGGTTAAAGGTGTGTGTTTTGAGTCGCTTGGTCAACATTAGAGCAAAGATGTAACTTAGGCAGTGCCTAGACATGCTCTGTGGAAACCTGCTAAGCCTTTGAAATCCCAGTGAACACTTAAACGATTCACTGACGAATGAAATCATTTGCAAAGCTTAGGAAAGGTCATCTATTCTGAGTAAATTTCACAAAGGCTGGATGCTGCTGGGAATTTTTCTGGTGTGTTCTGTGTTCCTCTTGTCCCTCAGAAGCTGGGTCCTTCTGTAAGCACTGGTACTCCTGTAAAAACATGGGGTTTGTTTTGGAAGATTTTTTTATTTTTTTTTAAAATCTGTGGGAATTGAGAAGAAGATACAAAAGCAGTGTACTACTATGACATGTTTCAATGAGGAAGCAACAGGTTTCAAGCCCAGATTTTACAAATAACTAGCAAGTCTGTTGCAAGAGGCTGACACCCATGGTAGCCAGTGTGACACGGCATCACCCCTTCAGAGACTGCATAGGTGGCTTGTGGGTGTCACACAGCGGGTGGAAAGGAATGAGGCACCGTAAACCCAGAGCACAGAGGGATGGGACAAAGGAAGTGGGCTGAGAGGCAAAGCAAAGCGTGGGAGAGTGAGCAGTGGTGACAAGGAAGGTGTAATCTCTACCAGCTCCTGGGGTAAGTTTACACTTCTTGCTGCTCACAGCCTCGCCTCAAATTTTCTGTAAGAAATCCGATGGCAACGTGCTGGCGGCTGGCCCCCAAGGTCTAAGAATATGTAGCTTTGACGACAGAGCAGTGATAAAAGCCTGTGTTGGGCTCAGGACTGTGCAAACACCCTGTAGCTTTTCCCTCTCTATTGCAAGCATCTGACGTAAGCATAACTCCTGGCCTGAAGCTGAATCCCCACACAAAGTAAAAAGGAAGGAGTGAGTTGAGGGAGAGGTTGAGAACGTGAGCAAATGTGGTGCAATAAAATAAGGACTTACATTGTGTTACTGCCTCTCGGAGACTTCAGTGGTGGGTTGAGAGCGCATAGACAGCTGGAGTCAGGCTTTCTGGACTAATACTTAAAACATCTTCACATACCAGATGAAACTTGCAATCGCTGAACAATAAACGTTTCAGAGACTGTGGGAGCAGGCTTGAGCACCGATGTGCTGGTGCAGAACAACAGGACTGGGATCTGCAGGCTCAGAGGAGCGGGTGGGCAGGCAAGGTCTGTCCCAGGTACCCACAGAGCTGGGAGCCCTCTGCTAAACGGGCAAGAGCATGAACTTTGGTCAGAGTGCCCTCTTGTTGGTTCTGGGTGATTTGGAAGAAATTTAGAGCTAAAAACCTTAAAAACACTTCCAAAAAGTGGGATGGACTTGCTTCCTGTTTAAACAGACATCCGTTAAAACACTACAGCAAGAATCAGTGAGTTCAGTCACCATTTATCAGGAACAGTAAATACTGTTGAGCCTTAGGAGTTACAGGGTTGACTCTACCCATGTTGAAATGAAGACGACCTTTGTCACTAGCAGTACCAGACCATATCTTACATGGTTATTTCTTTGGGAGCTGTTACAGAGATTGTCTGAATGCACTAGTATATTTGAATAAGGAACACATATGAAACCAATCTTGGATTAGCTGTGTTTACTATCTAGTGGAGTCCATAGCTAGTCGATCCTCCTGAAGCATCCAAGCTGTAATACTCCGTGTGGCAACTTGAGCTCATCAACCATAGGGCAAGGTGACACTTCTGTTTATTTTGTGGTAGATAAGCCAAACCAGTACTCCTCCAGAAGAGCATGTTCAGCAACAAAACTGAAAGTAACTGGCCCAATGTCACAATTTAAAAAAAAAAATGAGCTTTTGATTTTTACTAGAAAGTCTTTTAACACTTGCAGAGAACAATAAAGCTTGATGGTCAGTGAAATGATTATTCAGTGCGGACAGTAACTGTTAATTCAAGGAGTTATTTCCTTGGATGCTTACAGTCTTGTGATTTTTTTTTTTTTAATATCTCTATTGTTTTAAAATCAAGAACTCCAACAGTCTCTGCTATCTGCCGCCTTGGCTTCTGCCACTCAAGCAGGAAAGACAGGATAGCAACTGTTACCCTATGTAGATTGAGATAATTGTTAATGTCTTTTTTGAAAAAAAAACACATTATACATAGAGGTCAGATTTGTGTTGAATTTGATTTTTCTTTCTTCACTGATATTTTCAAATTTGGTCTGTTTCCAACTTTCTGCACCACAGCACACTTCTGGAGTGCTTGCTGCTGTGTTTGTGAGGACTGCAAACCATGAGTTGCTTTTGAAGAGACCAGAGTTAAGATAAGCATTGCAGTGCCTGAAGTAGCCTCAGCATTCAAGTGAGGCCACGTCCTGCCTCCCAGGAAACCATGGGCAGTGTTGAAAAACTCTAGACAACAGATTATGGCAGTAGGCGAAATTTATTTCAGTATCTAGCGAGCTAGCTATCCATACCAGCCAAAGCACTTGATGAGAAGCTTGTTTGTCATAGCTCTGAACTCATCAAATTCCTGAGCTCTGTCTAACAATCCTTTCATCTTCCTCATCAGCTGAAGAGCCTGTCCTCAGAGTAGGTTCTCAGGTTTTACACTGACTCTAGAACAAGAGTTGGGGAAGACTAGAGCAGAATTCATGAAGAGGATTCTCCTCTTCTCACCTTTCCTTGTAACAGTGAAGGACTGGGCGGCGCTCTTAACGCTGGGCAGAAGGAGCTCAGTGTTTGTTCCAGTTTGGATCAGAGTTGTGACAGTTCAGAACAGCCAGGTATCAGGAACCCTTAACTCACCACATTGCCTCTCCAGGAAACTTCTCTGCTGGGAAAGTCCCTAGAGAGGCGACAAATTTAAGTGCTTTGTAAACTTTGCAAAGGAAGCCTCATACCACCCAAGAGTTCCTCCAGTGCGTTCACTGACTTCTGAGTTTAACATCAAGGTAGGGGACTGGTGCCTTACCCATGCCACCCACAGAAGATTTCTGACACTTAGGACCAGCAATGTCCCAATCAAAAGTCCAAAACCTTGAGACAAAATGTGACAATGTCTAAATAAGAGATGCATTGTGTTTTGTGCTTCCTTTTGTTTCCACATTCCTCATTTGGGTAACAGCCCTGTGTTGAAGCATTGATGATAAATAGAGAAGTACACTAACCCTCCTGAATCTCAAGCCTAGAAATGTTTTATATTTTATTCAAAGAACAAGATCTACCAGGGAAATCCCTGGACTTGAAACTGCAGAACTTAATTCTATGAATGTGTTTACCTAAAGTCTGTTTCAGTTTGCAATATTAGCTTTGCCTGGGAATAATGTGGTAAAAAAAAGTATGTGCATAGGGAAGCGAGAGAGATCTTCCACTGAATGACATTTGCAGCCTTCATTATTTAAAGCCTAGTGTTTAAGAAACCACTGTCTGGGACTGTGGGGAATGCTGATGGGTTTTGCAGATAATCCAAGCTGGTTTCTTAGTAAGGAACCATACACAGAAGTCACCAAGACTGTCTACCTGGCCTCCACAAACCAGTGAGTTTTGCTGTCAAATCCTTTTTTATATTCATCGGTGCAGTCCTGGCCAACAGAATACTTGGTAGGGATTGGACTACTCCTATTTTAACTCACATGATATTTACAATATTTTCAAGGGGAAGACATTTTAAAATTATTGCCTTTAACTCAGCATCTGTTTCTTTTTCCTTTGGACTCTTCAGAGGCTAAAATTTACCTTTTCCTCAAAAATGAGGAACGAGCAAAACTTGCTTTTTCACAGCTCTCGGGGAAAAGGAGGCGAACAATTCACAGTTTGTTCTGATTTGAACGCCAGTTGTGACAACGACAGTCAGAGAACAGGTAGATGTCAGGCACCAAACCTCTTGGAAAGATCCACTGGCTGGGGGTAAGTCTCTGTGTCGTCATCCTCCCGATTTACTCGCTTTGTCCCTGACAGGCACTGATTTTTTTGCCATGTAATCACAAATACTCCAAATAAGCTTGGAGCCCCAAAATTCCTAAAGCTCCATGGCCCCCTATTATTCTTTTGGCTAGAGGAGGTCTGGTTCCTTATAGGCAACCAGGCACTGGGGTGATAGTGCAGTTAGGAGCATTTACTTGGCATTTGTGTCAAAACATTGCTGAAAGCAGCCGAAGTGGTCTCAAGACTGCTCCCACCCTCTTCCTTGATGCTATGTGGCATGTTGGTGGCGGCTGGACAGGGCAGTGCCAGGTCAGGCAGTGCATGCAGGAAGCAACACCCAGCAACATCAGAGGAAGAGCTGGACCCGCACACCAAAGGTGCCGCTCGACAGCCTCTTATGCTCACAGACGCTGTGGTGAGTAACGTGCGATGGGCCGCCGCGTAGCACTGCAGCCTCTGTCTTGGGCAGAGGCAACTGGTGGTGAACGAAATGCACCGTTACTAGAGCTCACATAGTATTTATGGTAATAGTATAACTGGGATTCACATTATTCTTGTAATGTTCTATTCTGAGAAATGTTTAGTTACTTGTTGTTGTTACCATGTAAGCTGGATGGTTTGGATTTTTTGGTTTGTTTTTTTTTTTTTTTTTCCTTGGCATCATCAGAACAGCCATCTTTGGTGACATCCGGATCGTATGACTGTTTGTACAAAAAGCTTGTGAGGTTTCAGCCATCAGAAGATAGCAACTTCCTCCTGTAGATAACAAACATGCCAGATTATGCAATTTCTGGGTAGATAATGTTCACAAATTCTTGTTAGCATTATCTGGCCTCAAATGCAGGAACAGTGTATCAGAAACACGGTAGTATTAGTAGTCTGATTGTTTGTTCATATGGCTGAGCTACATTTTTCACTACCATAAGTCCATTTGAGACAATTTCACCAACTTGATTTTAAAAAGGATGAGTCTTCAGGCAGAAAAACTAGTCTACAAACACTTAGATACTGACTCGTGGCAGGATCCTAGGCTTGATGCTGTGTAAATGACTGCTTCCTGGTTCCTGCTGATGGTTTGCACTGTGGCAGGGTCCCCATCCTCGTCAGTGTCATGAGGGAGCTACACATGAGTCACAGAGTGAGGACGTTAGCTAGTTTAAATGGTCATGGCCCAGGTTACTAACTTAGGGAGAAGTAAGGATATTGACTGTTTCATCTCTATTGCATCAGGCCTAACTGCACGTGTTAGATGCCACATTTCTAAAATCAGCAGGAGCTTTGCTAGGGAATGAAGTAATGACTTGACTAGTGGAGAAGGTCTCTAAACAAAGGAGGATCTGTAACATCCAACCTACTGTTGGATATCCTTTGCAGCATCTGTCTGCAAAACTGAGCCACCAAACAATGCTTCTTGGTCCCTTCCTACACAAGCTACGTAGGTCTTTACTCACTGTGCAAGGTAGGATTGTGAATGATTGCCTGAGAGCTGTGGTTTCCTACTCCTGAAGGTACTTCTGCCTGACCTCTAGCTGGACAAGAGCATCTGGGTTATTGAAGAAAAGCTTGTATACATTTTGGCACCAGTTAACATAGTTTTGTTTTTTTTTCCCCCCAAGAGTTGTTAAACTAGAGGGCAGATAGAAGGAGAACAAAGCTTGCTGCTGTGAAGGAAAGAGCGTGTCACAGCTGGATCATACTTCCTCACAAGCTGGACAGGAGGATCTTTGCTGGAAGATCTGAGGAACTCATGCCAAGTCTGCTGGGCATATCTAACACATACTTTCACCTTTATTTAAAATTCTTCTTGATTATGTGCTAAACAGGAGTCAACGGTCAAGTGACTGGCGTACACAAAGATAAGACTACCCTGCAGCCAGTCTGGAGAGAGATATCACCTGCACAACCTCCCAGCTAAGGCAAAACCCACCATCCCATTCCAAGGGAAATACTCAGCTAGGGGCAAGGCAATCTCACTGCTGGGACAGGCCTCAACTCTGTGGATATGAAAATAACCACACACAACATAACGGTAAAACTTCCCATTAATGCAGTTTGCAGCTGGCAACATGCATAACATACCTCAGAAAGAGCAGGAGTGATGTTAGAGTGCCTTTTGGCCCCTCACTGGGAGATGAATTTGAAGAAGCCCCCGCACTCATCTTTCCTCCCTTCTGTGATGCTCAAGGTCTTGTTTATGGGCAAAAAGAAAGAACATCTTACAAGTTAGTAAAGACAAGAATTTATTGTTAATTGAAATCTGAAGAGTCCATTATTGATAGTCCAAATCTAATAGTTATAGAAAAGAAAAGGATAAAAATAATGCAGTTAAAATACTTCAATAAAGAGAAAAGTGTCAATAATAAAAAAAAAAATTAAATACATAACACACACCTCCTAGTTTTTACCCATTTTCTGGGAATTATGTTGTTTGCCTCAATGTAAATCTCCAGCTTCTAGTGTCCTTTGTTGGGAATATTATCATGCTCATGCTCTAGGATCTACCTAAGAGTTTGTTTGTGTTTCCTAACATGCATTTGCACTTTTATCTTTTTTCACTGGTCTGCAGCTACATGTTACTGCTGAATTTACTGTAGGTAGAATTTCACATACATTAGAGACTTGTTTTTTGTTCCCTTTGCTACCCCTAAACCAGTTTTGTCCAGCTCCAGGTCTGCATTTCCGTAACTGAGCACAGATGAGGAGCTCTGGGGTCTCCAAAGCCAAGCCTGTGCCCCAGCTTTTATCACTTCCTGCCAGTACAGCTCTGTGCTGCATCCTGTGTCTCCACTTCTCAAGGTCTCTGCAATTGTACCAGTCTGGTAATTCTCAACCCTGTATCGTGTTAGTCGTAAACATCTCATTATACATTGAATTACTTCTTGTTACAGCTATCTGTATAAAACTACGCAAAGATAAACAAAATTAAAACAAATTACTATAGCCAGCTGGTCAGTTAGATAGCTTGCCATCACAGAAGGAGGTAAAACAAAACTACAAGCAGGTCAAGAAAAGTTCAGACAAAGCAAGCCTGGCAGGCCCTCTGCCCGAAGCTCTGCAAACTCGCTACAAAGCTGGTGGCCTGTTGGTAGCAATGGCAATGCCAGGCTGCAGGGCGACGCTGCTGCACGAACCAGCGTTTCTCGCCTGCCTCTTAGGGAATGAGGCATGCTATCGTCTGGAGGAGTCCTTTAAATTTTTGTCATGTAGTACGTCCAGTGCAAGTCCTATGTCTCTAGCTGAGGGTTCACCAATGAAAAAGATTATCCAGATTTTGGAAGTTTTAGAATCTATAGCTCTGATAGCTATCAGCAGCAAAGCAAGGAACAGCGCTTGGGTTTTTTTAACCTCCTGTATCATCCTGCACTGAATTAAGCTTTTGGTGCGAAAGGACCTTTTTTCAGGACCTTTCCTAACACTAGTACTATGCTGCCAAACTGGAGTCAAAGGTTTGAATTGTTTGTGTCAAAGGCATGAGAAAATTTTGCTTGTAAGATAATCCTCTCAGCACTGTGATTTTTTTCATTTTAAGCAGATGGAACTAGTTTACATGTACTCCTTCACGTGAATTCTTTCAAAAAAGGACTTTTAAAGTAAGATCCACTTGTCTGAAACCTTAAATGCCATCATAACAGAAAGAGACAGAACAGTATTGAAAGACATCTCTGATTTCCAAAACTGCTGTGTGGGAGAAAGGAGGCCTGTGGGATTGAAATCGTGTGCAGCTACTGGAAAGAATTATCTGTATTTCATTCCGTGTTAAGAAGCATGAAAAAAACCCCACAGAATTTTAAAGTGTTTTGTTTCTAATTCTGCATATCAGAAGCTAGAGAGGAAAGAGAAGCATCTTTGTGTTTCGTTGTTTCCACAATGGCTGGCTGCCGATATGCAGTAAGCCAAAGTGCTTTGGGTTTACCAGAACTGGACATTATAATTTACTGGAAACTGCATTGCTTTTCACCAGAAATTTCAAATTTCTTGCCCCCTTCCCCCATGAGAAGGTTAGCAATTTCCTCTAGTCAGCATTTACCAAGCTGCAGAAGTTCACAAGCTCTAGCTGGAGTCTCCTGTCTCAGTGGCCTGCTTCCTCTAGTAATGAAAAGCATGCCCAGACTGGATGATGAAGGATAATACTGGAAAAAACAATCCAAAAGCCAAACTATAGGGAGCAAGGAGATAATGGAGAAGAAATCTGTCTTCATCTTTATTCCATATACATGTGAGAGCTGTGGGCTCAGATCCGTACTCCAGGCTGTGATGGCAGATCCCTGCTTTCTGCGTTATGAGTGTCTGTGAGAGCCTCGCTCCCTTGGAAGCTTTGGGGGATTGGACATCAACCTCCCTTGGGCCCACCTGGAGGGTGTCAAAAGCACCTATGCGTGTGCACCGTTTGGGTACGTAGCACATGCATTTACTTTAAGTGAAACACTTTCCTGGGGACCTAAACTTTAGAGACTTATGAAGGTGCACCAGGTGCTAAGGAGATTTAATTCCACGAAGAATAAAATGTAACATCCTTAGAAAGCTGTGTATGATGACCTAGCCTGGAATCACAAACCTGTAAGTCTGAGTCCTACACCAGGCAAACAGGAAGAAACTAATAAAGGAGTGTGCTTAGACTTTTAATTCCTTCTGTTCCTCTCGTGCATGTGCATCCGTGCTGTGGGCACTCGAGCTGGTTGCCAGTAGTGCTGCTTTCAGGTGGAAAGTGTTAGGGCCACCCCATGCCTCTCCTCCTCCTCCTCCAGCTTTGGTCGTGAGTCCCAGCAAGCCTGGGTTAAAGCCCTCTTCACGAGGTTGGCACGCCTGTTGGCAGAGTCACCCTTGCTTGACTTTGCCAGCCACATCACCTGTTGCCTTCTAGTCCTCAGCCATCAGTGAGGATGCCCCAAAATCTGAATGGCTGTTTGCAACATCAGGTGTGACCTACGGGATAGGACAACTCAGTGCTTGTGGTATTTGCTACTGTGAGATTTTCACAACAGCCAAACGTGTAAATGGGCTCAAAGAGAGGCTAGAGAAACTCATGGAGAATAGCTCTGTGTGTCCCTTCCAACTCAGGAAGCTGGGAAATGGTTGATTGCTGAAGGGCAGATGAGAACTCTACGGGCATGCCCAGTGCTTTTACCCCAATGGTGGCTGCTGGCCACTGTGGAGAGTAGGATATTGGGCCAGCAGTCCCAAACAAACTGATTTTTAACTTTAAATATTCTTATGATGCTGTAACTCTATAGGAGGGACAACTAGAGGATGATTTGGTTGCCTAAATGCCAGCATCTGGTACCATTGGGCATTCTGCCATCCCTTCAGCTCCTCTCCAAGCACAGCTCAGGTAAGACCTGTGTAGCTTTCTGCAGATAACTGGAGTGTCCTTGGTGGCTAAAACAGCCCTAAGCATGTATGGTTGGGCTCTCACTGTTTCTTGGATCAGGTCAGTATTGGGGGAGCTCTCTTTAAGCAGCAGTACGTTTGAAAGAGTTAAATGTTCAGGTTCTGGTGGTCACAAGCCACAAGGTTGGGCACTGCAGCATTAGGAGAGGGTAAATGACAGTACCTAGCATGAACTTGTTTTGAGATCCGGCCCTGGGTCTTTAGTCTGCTGACTCATCCTGTATGAATCTGCTCTTTGCAGCCAGGGAAACGAGATCTTCACTGAGGCAACAGCAACTCATATGCCAAGGTGGCACCATCTCAGGGCTCAAGATGTGCAGAGGAGGCTGACAATAGCTAATCCTTCTGTGTGGTCAAAGTAACTTATGAAGTGAGCAGGGAATTTGGGATATGACTAAGCTCTCTAGACTGGTGCTGTGCCACCAGTGTGTTGATGAGTAGAATGAATGAGAAGGTGGCTGTTAGGGTTGATAGGCCTGCGCTGAATCGTGCTGCCGTGACAAGCATGCCCTGCCAGGGACACACATCTGACTCGCATGCCACCAACAAGTTTCTGGAGACAGGAACCAAAACAGTCCCTGCTAATTTGGAGAGGAAGCTCCAGAGAACAACAACAAAAACTACATCCTATCTGTGGTCATTGTAGAAATGGTACCACACAGACTGAAGTAACAGCTGCAGTCAGACAAGCTCCACAGGCTGACAAGTGAAGCGTTCCCCTCACTGGCAGCAAACACAGCTTCTCCCCGCAGCCTCCAGCTGCTCCTGCAGCCAATGCTTCACCCATGTCCTAGAAGAAAGACCCTCTGCCCTGTCCTGTATAACTACTGACATTGCCTCCTTGCCACATTTTCCCCTCCTGCCTAAACCTGCCTGCATGACCCCATATACCTGTAGAAATCCACACTTCAGAGGACTGGGAGGGACATCAAAAAATGATCAAGGCTTCCCCTCTTGGCATGTGCCTGTGCCAAGAGCAGAGACTTCACAGCCACTCTTCTTTCCCCAGGCCATTCCAGCACCTCTTATGATCATCACTGGGGAGGCCTCTTTGAGAAGCAGCTAACCAAAATCTCCTCCTCTCTGGTTTTGTCTCCCTTTTCTTTGCCCCCTTCACTGTTCTGGTTTTCGCTGCAGCAAGCTGCAGACTGCTTTCCTGTTCCTTCTTACCTCCTGCTCTCTGCAAAGATCCAGCACAGCTTTTCAGCATCCAAAGGTGTTTGATTCTGCTAAATGCTGGGTCCATTTAACTATTTTCTTCTCTAGAGGAAAGAGAGAGAGGGAGGTGAGCATAAAACTTCCTCAGGCATATCAGACCATCACTGCCTTGAGCACAGAAGTTTCTCACATGTGTTAGAAGTTCATTGCATTTTTTGACTCAGAAGCTTGTCAATATTTTTTTAAAATGTGAGAGAACAGAACTAAAAAATCTCCAACATTAAGTTTTTTCCACTTTGTCTAAAATCTTTAAAATTTCTTTGATTATTTCAAGACATAGAATAAAAATAATTTATTTTTGGTAAATATTTGTTGATAAAATTCTTAAAAAGCTAAGTATCTAGTGTTTTCATTTTTCATTTTCCAACTGAAAACAGATTTGTGATAGATTTGCAAGAAAGGAAAATTTTAAAAATAACTGCCTTCTTTTCTGGAAGGCTCCTGATCTCAAATCACCTTAAAAACTTGTCAAGCAACATATGCAGACACAGCGTTAAAAGAAAATAAATCTGTTAGTGCTTCCCCAGAGTGAAGGCAAGAGGCAAGGTAAAAGTAAGGAATGCTGAAGATGTGTAGCTGGGTAGAGCGATCCGTCAGGCGGACGCTGCCGGCACCGTGCACTCTCTGGGCTAGAAAGGCTCCCCAGCCCGGAGGGATGAGCTGAGGGTCACTGCGTGGGGTCAGGCCCACACGAGAGACTGGGCTGCATCTTTGTTAGGAGAAGGGCTGGGGACCATCCCCAGCAGGCAGATTGGATGTGAGCACTCCCTTTGGAAGGAGTTCAGTAGCATGGGCGTCTCAGCTCCAGACAACTATCATGAGCACAATTAATTTCAGCTGGGTAAGTACAGACCACACGTGGAGACAGCATTTTTGGATATAAAAGCATTTTATTTGGATTGGAAATTCAACTTGATTGCATTATAGCTTGTTTTAAAATGGGAATACTTTTCCCTTGACAATATTACTTATCATGGAGATTTCTTTTTTTGGTGCACGTGAAATTCTATATTTTAATGGCAGGAAAGAACCCAAAGGTTTATCCTGTAAAATTAGTCTTTTTTTGGTGTATAGTGTTCCGATACTTCATGTTTGCTTTTTCTTAATTTTTTTTTTTTTTTACCTGCTAATTTAGTTACATTGAGAACTAAACACCATGCTAATTCCCCTACCAAGTGCGCAGATGTGTTTATATCCACAGCTTCTCGCTGCTGGAGAACTTCTCGGCAGTGATGGTCACAGGTAGCACGTTAAGAAACAATGCCAGTGCATGTATACTAACTATGGCAAAATACCCAGTGGTTTCTCTTTTCTTGGAGACACAGTGCATTTCTTATACCTTCCCTCCTGCTTAAATTCAACAAGACATTAGAATTTTTGGAAACTGAAAATGGCAAATTCTCAATCTCTGCCATGAGTGTATGATCATGTTAGGTCTCATAGATTTTTTTCTTAGTCGATTCAGTCCAGTGTTGAACCACAAACTGAACAGACAGTTAAGACCTTTCAGACTGAACAAACCCAAAAATCAAAACAGGTATTTTCTAACAGCTAGTTAGAAAATGAGGAAAAATTCCAGAGTTCTGATGAAATCTCTGTCCCCTTCTGATAAATTATGAATTCACCGAGCTCTGCTTACAGCTTTGTGCACAGTAACAGAGCAGGTGCAATTAAATAAATTTAATCACAGCCTGATGCAATCTGAGACACCTGAAAGGACATTAATAATTGTTCAGATCCAGTACTCATTAACCAGCTCAGACATGGAAGAGTCCAGTTTCCAGAGGGGTGTGCTGAAAGGAGACCGAACAGCCGTGCGTGTATGTGCACGCCTGGGCTCACTGGTAGAGGGAAGGAAGGGCAGCAGAAGGCAGCTGAGTATCCAGATGTTACATTACCTAATTCTTTCGCTTTCAAGAGCCCATCCTTGCTGTTCCAAACTACGTGCATCCCTCTGAAAGTCAATGCAAATTCTGCATGTGAAGAATTGCTTTACTCAAGTGGGATGCTGAATTTCGAGGACCGCGTTCTTGTTCGGTGGAAATTATTTCTGCAGTCTTAGTGTCTCTGTTTTTCCTTTGCAGTGTGTGTTGGCAGACAACAGGGGCTGCTCCTCCTGTTCCAGCAGCCCAGGTCATGTTCGGAGCCCCTTATCTCTCCTGTGCTCCCAGAGGGCCTCTGGAAATCAATTAACGAAAAAAAAAGACAGCAGATAGGGGGATGTTACATTGTCACAAAGTCAATACTTTTGAATCACTGTGTGGTTAAAAAAGCATTGTTTCCCACTTGTGCATTAATGTACAATCAGTTGCCAGATCAGAGATAAAAAGCACACGCAGAGTCTTGCACAAGCCTCCGTTCAGTACCAGGAAGTACCTGTCGATGAAAGATAAGCAGCCCACCGGGACGCAAATGTTATTACTCTAGTAATTGCCTAAAATAATTTTCTGCTCTTGTCAGGAAACTATGCACTTACTCATTCTGTCTCGGTGCTTCATCCACGAACTGAGCCCGGCGCTCTCTCCATTTCCCATGAGCTCTCATTGACAGAGCTCACACAGCCGCTGTTGCCACCAGCCCTGATCCTGTGCCATCAGCTTGTTACTGCTGGAGAGGGCCAGTGAGCCTAACACAGGCTATTTTTGACCCCTAAGGAGTCCATCAATATGCCAATTTCTTCTCCAAATATTACACTAAGTCACTGATAATGCTTGTGATCTTCTGCAGACAGAGCTGTTAATAGCTATGTCTAAGCTGAGAGCAATTTTCCCTCATCATATGGGTGTTTAACCTTTTCTCGCTGCAAATTAACACAATCTCCGTGTCTCCTCAGAGGTTCTCACCACCAACGGGTCTCCAAAATGGCAATTAATCAGCAGGGGAAAAAAAAATACTGTGGCAACTCGTTTGGTTTTGGTTTTTTTTTTTTTTTTTTGTGAAATGCCATCAACAGGCTTTTACTTATTTCTCCTATTGTGTTTTGAGTAAAGGATTGACCTAGACAGTTTTTTCGGCCCTATCAACTACGGAGCAGAGAAAAGTGTTTTCAAAACACAGCCATGCCCAACGCCAGCATGGCAGTGCTGCATCTTCCTGCAGGCATCTCCAGGCATCTCGGTGAGGGGCAGCGCGAGATGTCACTGTCCCACCCCCTCTAGCCTGTGTGGGCAGAGAGGAGGAGGCCTGGATTTAAAAAGACGTTAAATAAAAGGACTCTTGCAACCCAGCGTCAATCGCCCAGGGAAGCAGGGTTGGGCCAGCCGCAGCCACCAGTGTCACCTTGGAGACTGGCTGGTAAACTCCAGGCCTCCCAAAAAAGGAGGGGGGGCCAAGGCAGCTGGGTGTGTAAACAAGCAAAACGAGATGGACGAGGAAGCTCTGCGGCGAGCCTGCCGTCCTGTGTCCCCTCCACTTGCTGCATAAGCCGGTCAGAGCCGGGGAGGCAGGTGGGGCACGAAGCTGTTGCAGCCCCCCAACACCTCCCAAGTGCGGGGTGGAAATTCTGGGTGCAAGATAGCATTGCAGGTAAAGGACTTTTCTCTCTTCTTTGCTTGCAGTGAGCTTCTCCAATCAATTGAGCTTGAGGTTCAGCCAAGAATAGCGTTTTTGTATATGCACATGTTATTATATAGATATTTTGCTGGGTGTGTGTATATATATATATGTGCATACAAAATATATATATGTGCAAAATAGCAAGAGCAGTAATGCCCCACCTACCAGAAGATGGGAGCTGGGTGATGCTGGGGATGGTGGAGAGGCAGAGGGGAGGTTATTATGGAGGGGCCAGTGGGGCCAGGAAGCCAGGTTTTTAAGGAGGTTGTCAAATACTCTTGCAGTTTTCATGCTTTTAATAAGTTAATGAAATTATTAGGAATAAAGCAAACGCGTGCAGTTGATTTAGGCCTCTTAATCTATTTCCAGACTTTGAGATCTTCTGCTCAGAGGTGGTGTGTAACTCATGCGTTTGGCCAGGACAGGCTTTCAGGAGCCTACGATAATCGAGAAGCTAGTGTGGGTTTCTGCCTGCCAAACTGCGGTGTTTTTCAGGATTTTAACAGGAGGCTCTTGGGCTCAGCTGAAGGATAATGTATAAAAGAATGATACTGAGCTTAGATTAAATCTGACTCTTACCAGATTTAAGCCTCAGATTTAGAGGGTTATAAAGGAACCTTAGGATGAACAGCCTAAGGTTCTTCTGGAAAACTTAACCCAAAAATTCAAGTTTTGTATTGGTTAAGAAGAAATGCAATGATTTCTGTTCAGACTGCACAACACAACATGGCCGATAGAAACAAACAATGCTGAGAACATCATAGCCCAGGCTGTTACACAAAATATAACTCTCTCATGTTCAGAATTAAATTAACCAGCCACTTTTTCATTTCACTGTGAGAGATATCTGATGGTCTTGGAAGAGATATAAGAATTAAAAACATGCAGAATTATGGTTCTGACCTTTTATTATTTTATATTTGGTTACCGATACATAATACATTTGTAAGGTACACAGACAGCTGTTATATTCAGCAAATCCTGACTGTACCTTTAATTACTTCACATTATCTAAAAAGGGGCAAAAGCAAAATGAAAGGCAAGGAGAGAGCATGTGAATCACTGTGATTCCTCCACCCTTGCTCTGATTCAGAATCTGCTTTCTTACAATGCAGTATAGTCTTTTAACAGCCTAAGAAGTATTTATCTCTAGCTCAAACAGGTAGCCAGGAGAAATTGGAAAGTGGTAAATTATTACTATGGGCCAGGCTTGCACACAGTTGGGTTTATATTTAACTGCTCTTCTGTGTTTATTGAATGTATAGGAAGGATTCTCAAATGCATCCTGCTGTGTGACACAGGAGACCAGGTCATGTTTAAGAGGCTTTAGTGTAATGTGTCATTTAAGTGCAGTCACTTTGCAAACACACGTTACTTGCTGAGTTTTATGTAATAATGTAGTGTTGGTGATTTTGTTACTGAACGTTATAGAGAATGGAGATTTGCAAAGAGCAGCACAAATATTTACTATTTGTGTTTTTAACCATGATATATGGGGGAAAATGGACATATATCTGCTTATAGCATCAGTGAGATTACGAGAGCGCTCTGTCCCACTTCAGAAGGAACACTGGGAAAAAAGTGGAGAAGTTCAGGAACAACAGCAGAATTATCTAACATCTGGAAATTCATTTTGTAGCAAGAGTCCTAACCTCTGTCTAAACATTTAGCCAAAGTGGGTTTAAAAGGGACCTCCAAGTCTTCGCAGCTGGACAAATTTGGAATAGGTAACTCTTCAATCTAGGAACAGAAAGTAAAACAGCATCTAATGATGGGGGAAATTCAGACTAGAAACAAAGAACATATTTTTAACAGAAAATTATTCAATACTGGAACATCTTAACCTAGAGATGGTGAGTTCTCAGCTAGAAATGCTCGTAGGTGTAGAAGAAAGCTGTGTACTTACTGCAGAGACAGCGGAGGACTGGCCAGTTTCAGTGGCTTTTATTGAGGTACAGGAGATTATAACAGATACCGGTATCAGATGATCCTTCTCTAGCCTCAATTAATTAATCTCACTGTAATGATCATTTGATCCGCACTGCAGTATACTGGAAATGACCCCGCTGAACCTGGGGCAAAGGGGTACTACACTCCTCGCATGGTGTGTGTTTGTGCAGATTTTTGCCGCATGCAGTGGAGACTAATTATGTCATAATTGGTCTCAGTATTTATAGATCTATATGAATACATAACACAGTACAGAGGCATACCGCAGTGCTATGCATTCTTTATGCACTCTGTATATAGGTGCACAGGCATTCTATAAGCGATGGTACATAATTATATAATGTGAATACAGTTTGCACTGTATTTATGTAACCTCACTGTATTTTATATTCTTGCTGGCTAAACGTCTCCCTTAAGCACAGGTCATTGTTTGCAGAAAACATTTTTAACTGCTGATCTCACATAGCTTTAAGGTCTTTCTGGTCACTTGTTAATGAGTTCCCAGAAGAACTTTGCTCATTCTGGCTGAAACAAAAGCTGAAATGGTCTCTTTTCTACCATGCTGGACTTTTGCAACAAGCTAGTGGTGAAACCATAGTGAACAAAAAACATTTTGTTTTTCTGTTTTTTTCAAGCCCAACTAGTGTTGTCTGAAGGGATTGCAAAAGTCAACAGGTGTGACATTGCCAGCTGCTCTAGGAGCTGAGTAGTTAAGGTGAAACAGTTTAATTCCATGTTTCTCAGAAGTTTTCTCTGACCGTGTCAATTCACGCTGCTGCATGTGCAGTGATGATGAGATTGGAAGTGCAATCTGCAGTGACGATGCCTCACAGGACTGCCCATCTTCCTCACCTCCTCCCGTCCCGCCTGCCCAGAGTGAGAGTTCTGCTGTAATCAGCCCAGCCCTTCTGTGACTCTCTCGTGGCCAAGTTCTGTGATGCTTTAAAAGCTCGAAAAGTATTTTGGGGGGGCCTTTGTGATCTGCAGACCCAGCAGCCAGGCTAGGGACTGGCAGTCCTGGCCCTGAGAGCCTAGGGGCCAGGATTCAGCTTGTCCCTAAAGTTTAAGGTATTAATAAGTTCTACAGTTGTGATAAAATAGCGTAAGTGTCATCTGTTGGTGAGGTCACGTCTTGGGGTGATCACTGTTGCTCAGACATGCAATGGGAGAAAGCCCTGCACTGGAGAATTAGGACAACAGTGGAATTAAAACAAAGGTAAGTAGAAGGCCCTCACCCAGGACAATGTTTGCTGTCAAAGCTCTACCTGTGGGCAGATGCTCACTGCGAACCTGGCCACGCTGAGGAGGCTCAGCAGGGCTGCTGGGGTTGCAGAGGCAGCAGTGCTCTCCTCCACCAGTTTTCATGGTGTTCGGACACAGTAGACAGCAAATTCTTACCCACACTTTCATATTTGCAGCTGGGTTAGTCACATAGTAGTTGGCTGAGCATTCCTTTCAGGGTTGGTGGCCTGTATTGGCAATTTTTCCTTCTGATAAAAGGGTGTAAGGAAAAGAAAACAGAGGCTCAAAATGGGTCCTTACAAGAGACTTGCCAGCACCTTGGCAGTGAGGGGTTTGGGATGCTCTATATACTAAGGCAGATTTCAGCACTCTGTCTTGTGTTTGTGAATCCATGTTGTATGAGAGCTTTGATCTTCCAGATGCCGGGCACAGCAAGGCATGACCGAGAGATGGCAATCCAGGCCAAAAGAAAACTGTCTAAAACCACCGACCCTGTAGAAAGACTTCGCCTGCAGTGTTTAGCAAGGGGATCTGCAGGCATCAAAGGACTTGGCAGGTGAGTCTAGGAAGTCAAATCCAGTTCAGCCTAAGAGGCTGCAAGAGGCTCACGGACTAAGCAGGGACCAGAACTTTAGTTTACCAGTTCCAATGGAGATGCCACAACCCATGGAGCTTAGGCTTGGGACTTCTGTGTTTTGGGAGACAGGACTGACCTGCTCGTCTGTGGAAGGACTGAGGACCATGACTCCCTCAGGGGAGAGTGCTTCCTTGAGATCCAGAACAACTCCTGCCAGGGAGAGAGTGGAACATAAACCATATCTCTCTCTTTGATATTTTCTATAATTAAGTATCTCAATACTGAGGATTTTGTTCTTCCTTTCCTTTGGGGTGTGATTCCCCATGTACAATGCTCTGATAGCTGTCTAGACTATGGGAGGCATCTAGGCTCCTTCTGCAGCCATCTGAAAAGTGTGGATCACTGCACTCCTAGGAAAGAGGAGCTGTATCATGCCCTGAAACCCCTCCTGGTCTCCATTAGCCACAGAGGGATCCCAGGTGGCCAGCTGAAACTTCACCTACGTGCCCAACTTTTAGACACCTCAATATGTAATGAAAAGGAAGCCTCCTTCAGTTAAAGGCAGCCTTCACCTCATTTAACTTCAGCTGTGTAATATTCGGGCAATCTAAGCAAGTCATTTCTGCTGTGAATGAGTGTCTGTAGGGGTTGTGGTTTTCTTTTTTTATTGTATTTTATTTTTCTTAAGGTTGGTTTTTTTTAGTATTAATTTGTTTTTTTTTTTCTCAGAAGGCTGTACGAGAGGGAAATGTTATCTCAGTAAGGTGCTCCCGCACTGTGCTAGATTTCTCAAGTTTTCCTTCACATTCTCCTCAAATTGCACATTTTCCACAGAGTATTTCGGATTATGGATGATGACAACAGCAGGACTCTTGATTTCAAAGAGTTTGTGAAAGGATTAAATGATTATGCCATGATGATAGACAAGGAAGAAGCACAAGAGATTTTCCGGATATTTGATAAAGATGGTAGTGGAACAATTGATTTTGATGAATTTCTTGTTACACTGAGAGTAAGTATGGGAATTTGTGTTATTACTGCATCAAATGGAGAAAAAGCCTTGATTTGTCATTAGCTGAACACAAAACAGCACTGTTGTTCACCTTAGTAACTAGCAAAATCTACAGCTCTATTTAAAGTCAGTAACTCTTGAGAAGTTAAAATATTCCATTTCCATGTAAATCTGCAAAATGGGAAAATCACTCTAAATAACACCTCTGTTGATGAGAGATCTCAAGAACTCAACGTGTCTCTGCAATTTTTTGGCAAGTCTTAAGGCTCCTTACAAATAGACTAGACTAGAATAGTTGCAAATAAATGGTTGTGATTTTTTTTTTTTTTTTATGAATTGTTGCCTTGATTTAGGTACCTAAATTCCTATATGCAGTCTGAGTACCTATGTGGTTCAGCCAATTAATCTCACTTCTTTGTCCACCATTTTATGACTCATCTCTTTATCGCATGAGCCAATCCAGTGGGGGCTTTCTCTAATCAGCCACAGCGTGACTGATCTTGGTTGGAGCCTCTTTGCTCTGCTGAAGTCTAAACAATTAAGAAAGAACATAATTAGTGCTTAGAAAAATTAGTAGTTTCTTGTTAGAAATATTTAAAACAGGTAGGGTAGAAAAGTGTTCTAGGTAGTATTTTTTCTATTATTGTCCATTTACTATTGTATTCGTAGACACTGAATAGTCTTGATCACACTGCTTTTTGGTGATACATTGTCCTTCCAAGCTCATGGACAGGGTAGACTGTCAGCAGGTTATGTTTTCTCAAGTGCCTTGAACTAGGTTTACTATTAACAATAGCAGGTCATGTTTTCTCCAGTGTCTTGAACTAGGTTTGCTATTAACAATAGCAGTTACTTGAATCTGGAACCGGGCAAGTAGTTTGCAGAAATAAAATGAATTTGTTAATATTTTGTTACAGCCTCCCATGTCAAATGCAAGAAAAGAGATCATCATGCAGGCGTTTAGGAAGTTAGATAAGACTGGAGATGGCGTCATAACAATTGAAGACTTACGAGGGGTGTATAATGCAAAGCATCATCCCAAATACCAAAATGGAGACTGGACAGAAGATCAAGTTTTTAGGGCCTTTCTGGATAATTTTGATTCACCCTATGACAAAGATGGGAAGGTATGTGAAACACTTAATGTCAGGCCATGAAATCACCATCTGACTCAGTGTTTGACTTAAACTATTAAATGTGAGAGTAATCTCAGTACCAAACGTATTTGCATCGCGTTTATGAGGGACAGTAAAATGAATGCAACTTTACCGTACCTGAATCAGAGGTCACTGATGATAGTAGTATGAGCTGAACAGCTAAAATGTTTTAGCAGAAGGCTAAAGCAAGGCTTTAGCTCAAGGCTAAGCATCTGCTAGAAAGTACCTCTTCACTGTGATCTTGCTGGATGCACATTTTACTTGGCTTTCAAATGTACAACACAGTAGGAGCAAATCTTTTTGTATGTAATGTTTTATTGAAAAAACGACCTACACAATTCAAGAGTTAAGCTATCACAAGAGACATTTACTTTTTAAATCTGCTAATCTGATTTTTTTTAATGGTCATTTTAAAACCAATTCAACCTCAAAATACCCATGAAAGATACTAAAAACTCTTAGGTATCTGAAATAATGTTGGCTTCTTTAAGTGAGACCTGTTTAGAGCAATGGTATTTTCTCTCTAATGAATGGATATAAAGCTTCTACCTGTCTCTGAGTTGCACCAGAAACCTCATGCACTTTTATTAACAATAATTCAAAGAACCAGATGATAGCATCCCTGGAATCTTGGGCAGCACTGATTTTAACTACTGGTAAGATTAGTTTAACTTTGCATGTTTCATTTCAACTCGAGTGTTCCTGGAGGACAAAAGCTCTTATTGCTAGCAAAGAAGTGAACTTGGACAACTTTTAAGTGTCTCCATTCTTCACGTTGGATTCCTTTTCACTACCAACAAGAAATAGTGGGTGTTAAGTTTCATTTAGAGTTCTTCTAAATGTGTGGGTTTGACTTACAGCATTAAAAATTAAAAAGTTTATTTTCCTATTTTAAATTCTTCTGCCTCAGGTCACAACAGAAGAATTCATGAACTACTATGCAGGAGTCAGCGCTTCAATAGACACAGATGTCTATTTTATCATCATGATGAAGAATGCTTGGAAACTCTGATCACATGATTAAAGGAGCAAGACTTTACTTCCACCTTCTGTAGGTTCCCATGATTAAGTGCATGCACAACACACACTCATTTTCCGTAATAACAGCTTCCAGTAACCGTGCCAATTACAGTCAGTCTGCAGAAATAACTCCCAGATGCTTCCGTAGGCTCAGCCTCAGGGGATTGGAGCATAATCGGAGAGCAGATCTGGCATCCAGCCATTCCGCAGATCTGTCCCTTTTCTTCCTGCATCCCTGACATGTCTTTTCTTTTCTGAGATGAGCGGCTCCTTTCTTCTCAGACATCTGCAGTAGGTTCCTGTGGCTCCTGAACGTATCTCCTCCTCCAGCATGAGCTACAGCTCTGTTCAACAAAGGATACAAGAGAAGGAAACCAACATATTCTGGAAGGGTGGTGGTCTGGGGCAGACTGTTATAAATGAGAAGAAGCCTGTCCCAGGAGGGTCACGTAGCCCTCCCGCCTGTAGCACTGCGGCATCTCTTGGCTTCTTGGGTCTCGCTTGTGGGACAGAGCAACCGCTCAGCTCGCTGCTGGGAACAAATCAAGAAGGGGAGACGTGGACCAGAATAAATGCAAAACTGTTTTCTCTGTGGCTTACAACTCAGCATACAGGCATCTTTTCTGTGCATGCCATATTTCAGACCTCTGTGGGCCTGCTTTTTTCCTTCCTTTGATTTCTTTCTTCTTGTACTTTGAGATCATGTCACTAATATTTTTCTTTAACGGGCATACATGTGCTACAGTATTTCCTTCTCATGTTCCTGGAACATTTACTGGTCTGGTAGCTGTTGTCTGTACACTTCTACACCAAAAGCTGCTTAGTACTTTTTGTATTTATTCTGGTTTATGATCAAGCTATGACTTCAGGGAACCTTCTGGGAACTCAAGAACTTGTAACTTTCTTGTCTTCTCATCTTCTGTTTCTGATGCTGAAAAAAGGATGGGAACCTGCCCTCCTCGTCAACGAGGCTGTCTCAGTTCTGAGATCTTCTGTTCTTTCCCTGGAGCGGGGAAATGGTGTACAAAGGAAACTCTAGGAAAAAAAAAAAAAAAAAAAAAGAAAAGGAAAAAAGAGAGGGGAGAGGGAAGGAGATGTTGCCTTGATTCATTTTCTTTTTATTATCTTCTTTCTGCTTCTTGCATCGGCCTGCTGCTCTCCCAGAGTGAGCTACTGCTGCTGTAGCAGGGAATAAATGGCTTCTGTACAGCAACATTTGCTCCGTTTCAGGTTGGCAACCAGCTAAAAGCAGCACAGGCTTATAGACTGGACTTTCAAAAGAGCTTGACTGATGAAGCCTCAGCTCTTTCTTAGTCTGGACTGCTACCAGTTCAAACCCTGAAGTTCTGAGTGCTTGCTGCTCTGGTCCTGTGCAAACTCTGCTTTTGTTGTGTCCAGCCATCATCTCAGCACAAGCGACAGCTGATTGCAATTCTTTAGTAAAGGCTGTGTGAACTTAGTCATTTTCTTCGGTCTGTAAGCCTGCAGAAACTCGCATACTGGCTGACACTGTGAACTGGTGGGAAGAGTCTCTTTATAATTGCCATCGATCATAAGATGAGCCTTTACTTACTGCAGTGCTGCTGAAGTGCCAACATACTTTATATGAAAAACAAACTTACTATCACAAGTTGTATCTCCTGGCAGCTTGAGCAGAATCCATTTATTTCTCGTTTGTTAATGGGCTCCACAGCAGGGTGTCGTGTTATCTGTCTTCTATATTTCAAATAAAAATAAAGTAATGTGAATGGACTGTGGGAATCGCAAAATGAAAAAAAAACAATTTCCTTCTGACATGCTATCTCTTGTCTTCAGACCCCACAGTGATCTGTTGTGCTGACATTTAATCAAGCGCAGTGGAAGTTTTAATCTGGATAACTGCAACCAGTTTGTCTTTTCAGTGCAAATACTTTCTGAATTTACTGAATCCCAAGTGCGATATGCCTTTCCATAAGGAAGCAGCGGTACTGGAAGAAACTATGTTTTTTTAAAACCTGCAGAAGTTTTGTCACCAGCCTCTGGAGCCTTAGCCAGAGCCTGTGATGGCTGGGGAAAGCTCAGTGCTCCAGGGTGGGATTTCTGCACTGAACTTGACTCAGTGGTTTTGTGTGGGGCCTTGAAGGATGTGAGCCAGGAGAGCTCAAACCCTCCCAACCTGGCTGCTCAGGTCTGCCTGTGCGCCAGCCTCGTCGCTCCCTGGATGCATTTCTCAGCATCGGGAGGACATTTTTCACAATGTAGTCATGCTGAAATTTGTAGGGAGCACATTTCCAAGGGCTGGGTTCAGATTCCTTCAAAGTCGGTGGCAAAGTTTCCTTTCACTTCTGGAGGAAGAGAGTTGCTCCTGGAGCAACCTGAATAAAAACTGCTAACTGCAGAAAAGGTACATTGCTTTCAGGAAAATGAAATAGTCTGGGCAAGATTTTTCACTTGTAATCAGATGCCGTATAACACAAATTGGCATCTGTGCTGTGAGAAATGTCATTTGATTAGTATGTATGCAAATTCATGGAACAAGGGTTAAAGGTAAGCTAAAGGGATTTGAAGCAGACCTGGAGAAATACCAGGGCTGACAGCGGATGCCCAGAGCCGCCCCTTAGCACTTAACTGTTCTGTCTGCGGGTGCTGCTGCACTGCAGTGTGAGAGAGCTGAAAATGAAGCTCAATGCCCGTGTTCAGCTGCAGGCTGCTGTGTGCTGGCTACAGCCCCAGCAGATGCTGGAGACAGATGGTGGTGCAGGCTGTCCTGCCAGTCTGTGGTTGCACAGCGCACACGGCAGATACTGGAAGATAGGTGGCAATGCACGCGATCATATCTGGCGCTAGCATCAAGATCGTCAGATCTTGGTTGGTGCTTCGTGTTTGAAGCTCTATTTCTTCTGTCTGATTGTGCAACAGATGCTAAACAGGATGGCATAAACCACAGGAACATCTGAGTCTGCAGGGCTGTGGGCCAACACCAGAGGTGAGGGTTTCGCCTGCACCCCGTGGCACAGCACCTTGTCATGGCTGAGCGCTACCCTCACTGCCAGGCACCACCGGAGCTTGCTCCAAAAATGCTCTGGAGCCCTGTGGTCCCTCATAGAGGCTCCCTTACATACACCTCCTGGAAAACTGTGTCCCCACTCCCCACCTTACCTGAGCTGTCGGAACATCTCTGTGGCCCTCCTCGAAAGAGCACAAAGCATGGGGCCAGAGAGGAGGGGACAGCCTCTCCCTCCAGCTTGTTCCACGGTGAAAGGCAGCACTCCTGCAGCATCCTTTGCTGCATTTTGGTTTTGCCCCTTGTGCACCTTAGTGGCTTCATGTTTCTGTCCTCGAGGGGAAATTTTGGGCTTGATATGGTCCAGAATTATTGATTGGCTCATGCTCTGTCCTGCAGCATAAATTTCTAGTTCAACCAACTGAGTTTTAATGCAAGCCCCACTCACTGGCATATATTCTTGAAATCAGACCACAAGGTATATTTGGTGATCTGATTCATTTTGTTGGTCTCCTGGCACAAGGCTCTCTTGGCAGAGGCAGATGGAAGCAGCTGAGGTTTTGCAGATGAAACCACCTGCGCACATTGCTGGATGAAAGCTGACTCGCCTCTGTGTAGCAGTTTTTACATGGTACTGCCTCAAAACTCTGCAGCCGCGTGGGCAGAGCAGATCTTTGCCATCCCAGAGCTGGGCTTGCGGCCTCCGCTTTCACCGGCTGGCAGAAGGTGTGAGCCCAGTGGTTTTGTTTATTTTTGCCTCCCAGCTGTTCTCTTCCACACCGAGAGCAGCAGTACGCTCAGCTTTCCCTGATAAAACAGATGATGCCGAGAGCAACCTACCAAAGTCTCTGTGATTTCAAAGGGAGCGCTGGTTTTGGCTCTAGCGCCTCCTCAGCTCTCACACCAACAGAGAACACAAGAGGATGCAAAAGTTTCAAGTTGTTGGTTTGCAGCCAGCCCCAGGTATGGCAGCCCCATCTCCACCAAAATCTGGACCCAGGCTTCCTCCCAGCTTATGAGGTTGCTATTGATCCCAACGGGAGCTGCAACTGGAGAATGGGGATGGGATCTAGACTTTGTTGAAATTATTGGCAAGTAAGAAAAATGAGAAAGAAAGGAAGTGCAATGTTTTATGAAAGTTAACTCAACTGGTTTTCTGTTCTTTTTTTTTTTCATTGAAAACATGATATTTTTGCCAAAACCTGCAATTTATTTTATTTTATTTTACTTCCAACCGATACTTCAGAATTTAAAATTTACTGATTTTTTTTTTTTTTAGCTTATGTACAATTTCTGGAAAAAAATTTACCAGATTGCTTTAGAGAAGCCTTGGCTTTGTGGCATAGATTTATTACTTAGACATTTCAATCAATGCATTTCTGCTTTGTTCCTCATTTTTTTTATTACTTGACTTACCTTTGGGGCTTTTTACATTCATTTGGCGATGGTGCTAGTGTTGCACTAACCTAATTTTAATGGGACACCTAAGTTATGCAGTTAACACTTACCAATAATCGAAATAACTTTTCTTACATTTATTATTGCAGGACATAGCAACAGCTCTGTCTCCCAATGCAAGAAGGTCAGTCCATTGACCGCAGTGTAACTGCACCAAATGCAGTGTGAGAGCTTGCTGCAGCAACGCATCCTACTATCAGATTAGAACAGTCTGACCTAAAAATCAGACTTGTCTGGAAGAGGCAAAAGAATTATTTGCAAAATATGAGGATTACATAAACATGCTTTGGGCTACAGTATATAGCCATCACATGTTGTAAACACTGTTTTTCTTGTTCTTAGGTTACAAAAGATGAGTTTTTGAACTACTACTCTGGAGTCAGTGCTTCTGTGGACAGTGATGTCTATTTCATTTTAATGATGAGGAAATCCTGGAAACTCTGACTTTTGCTTTCATTTGCCCAAACTTCTTCGGGATGAGAGACTATAAAGAAATGAAACACTGTTTGGTTTGTTGCAGGTTTGATTTTTTTCCCTCCAGTTCCCGTCTGAGCAATGTTGTCAGAGCTATGTGATTTGATGGCACCAGCATGTGTCCCAGTGCTGGACTGTGACATGCGGCTTCACTTTTCACCAGGTGGCGCTTAAAAGCCAAGGAATAGCCAGCATCACCGAAATCCGGAGCTGCCGCGTGAGCACAGGGGTGAGGCAGTCCGTATAAATTGGCATTTTCTGGCATCGTCAGTTGTTTTCTCGCATGTCTGTACATTAGATTGGTTTTGCCAATGTCCTGTTGCACACAGGAGTGATAATTTGGGAGGGTTTAAGATCACAGTAAACAGGGAACTCTTGGACCCTAAAATAATTATTCACAGAGATGGTAGGTCTCCTTTATGTTACATTTTAGCTGATTTTAAAGAATAGCTTCAGAAACGCACCACCAGATAGGTAATTAGCTTGAGCCAAAATGTATTGACTGAAAAACTGCAACTGTTCCCCCCAGGGCTGCGGCACTGCAGTATTGCTGCAAAAATAGAGGCCTCCAAGTCAATAAACGCTTTTGCTATGAAGCCTAGAATGGGCTGAACTCCTGCCCTGAAGAAATACCCTGCCAGCATCACCAGGTGCCTTACTGCTTCATGGTCAGCTTGTGCCTGCCTAACCCTGCCCCGAATTCAGCCGTTTGTCCCCACAGCAGCAGATGGGTCAGCCCTTCATTTATTTCATGGCACAGACTTCACTGCATTTAATCATCCCTTCACCTTGGCTGGAACAGTTCCCCTGCCTCCCTGCTGACACACACAGCATTTTTGTGTGTTTGATCAGCCTGTCTAATGAATGTGCATAAAAGGAGGAGATTTGGTAAACAAACTAATAAATTCAGCAGGGAACAAGTATCGCCTTGGGAGGTAATTAACGTTATTGTTTGTGTGCTGCTAGGAGATGTTTGCATACTGCAAATGAGCTGCACAAAGATGAGGTGAGAAAGAAAGACCGGAGAGCAGCTCTGTTGTACCGCAAGTGCAGAAGAGGCGATGGAGCCTGATAGCCATGAGCGACAGGCAGCTCCAGGCATTGTGTCATAAAGCAGTTACATATAAACCAGGGTCACCAAACTCTTTTTGTGTGTGTAGCTGAGTATGAGTGCAGGAGGCAGAAAGTGTGGAGAAGAAAGGTTATGCTGAAGTAAAGAAGGTATATGGAGTATGTGAGGGCTGAGCTATACCCCTGTGCAGATGTTGAATCAGATAGGAATTTGTGAACAGTTATGAGGGAAACTCTTACAGAATAAGGAACTACTCGGTCCTGGTGAAATGTTGCCAAGACATAGCCATGGCTGTATCTTCACATACGTACTATGCATCTAAAAGCTGGACATGGACCAGAAGTGGTTGTGGAACTTCTTGCTTTGTTGCATATTTGGATTTCTTTTTTTTCCAAAAGGGAGCTGAAAGTTTTTATATCTGCATACACCCATAAAATTTATGTTGCTCGCTATAAAATTATATATGATGTTCAGGGATGCTGAAAGTAAGACTGTTCAAACATTGGTACTGCAAAATAGTCAGTGACTAATTTTCCCAAAACATTTAGCTCCCACAGTTCAGGTCAGATTGTCAAAGCTGAAGGAGACTACTAGTCTCTGTACGCTTCAGAGCAACTTAATCTGCAGTATTATCTCAGAGGAGCTTAGCACTCATGAAAGTTCAGCCTGACAGGACTTGACTGAACACCACCCTAATGACCAAATTTTTGGCATTAGCTTGGTAGGAGTTGGATGTGGTTTTGGGAGGCAATGTCCTTCACAAAGCTTAATGCTGACCTTTAACCACCCTTAATTTGGCTGTGCTCACTGCCGCTCTCCTGGAAAGATACTCTCTTGATAGGCTTCATCATACTCCCAGGTGTGTACCTGGAGTGAAGTAACCCCTGTGTCTGGCATGAGTTAGCCTGTATCCGCCACTATGAAAACCTACTTTGGGATGAATGTAATTAACAAAACGCTGCTTTGTTGTCTAACAGTTGCATATTTGTCAGCATTCAGCAGTGTATTAATGAAGTACCATGTTTGAGGACACAGTCCCTATGGGACTTTGCCTTACTGTATGTATACCTATTATTCCTATGCTATCACAAGCCTGGCGTTTTTTTTTTCTTTTCTGGTGCGTGTGGTGCAGGCTCCTAGCTGCATAGGGGTGTGTTGTGTTTTAGCCCCACTCAAGACCAAACTACACAGTCTCTCTCTCTCACTCCCCCCACCCTCTGAGGGAATGAGGGAGAGATAATATAAGAAAAACGGCTCGAGGTTTGAGACAAGGACAGGGAGAGATCCTTAAAGTTTATGGGCAAAACAGACTCAATTTGGGGAAAACTATTTGTTTATTATTAAAACCAAAGCAGGATAATGAGACAGAGAACAAGATAACCTCACCACACCGCTCCCTCTTCCCGGGCTTAACATTCTCTCTACCTGCTTCCCCGCCCAAGCGGCACAGGGGGAAATAGGGAATGGGGGTTACGGTCAGTTCATCACTTGTTGCTTTCTACCGCTCCTTCCTCATCAAGGGAAGAACTCCTCACATTCCTCACGTGCTCCAGCGTGGGGTCCCTCCCACGGGCTACAGTCCCTTGTGAACTGCTCCTTCAAGGGTCATTTTTCCACATCCCTCACGAGTGGCTACCCCAGTGTGGGGGCACTGCTATTGCTGCAGTACTTTCAAAACTCTCAGCTGTCCAGATTTATTTGGGATTTATCCTGCCTGAAGCTAGGTAGAGCCCATGGAGTTTTCCTAATTTCAGTGAGAGCAGAGTAAGCCCTACCCAGACTGATGTGTATTAGAGGACTGAATTAGAGCAGTGTAAATAGGTCATGCAAATAGTCATGTCGTTTTAAAACAATAAAATCATTATAAAACCAAGGTTACATGTTACCTAATTAAATAAGATAACAAGGCGTAGAAAATAGAATGAATCTTTAAACATTAGCAGCTATGCAAAAATATCAGTACTACATAGGAAAAATATAACTATTTCAGAGTGATTAAAGTAAATAAACATCAGGTTTCTACTACTTTTCTCATACTAAAGAGCAAACATCAGATTTCTACTACTTTTCCCATATTAAAGAGCAGTATACCTTTCTGGACAAACAGAAGGACTATTACACATGGGTACCTTACTGCTTAAACAGTGCAAATAGATATTTGTGCTGTCCCTTTAATCCTTAAAAATGTGTATATGGGTTCGAAACAAGCATAGCACATACTGTACAGGATTTTTCTGATGCGCTTTTGCTTCTTCCTCTGTTCCATTTTTGTTTGTCACTGTGCTACTGGAAGAGGATATCTCTCCAGTACAGTCTGTCTACATCTACAATCGCTCTGTGCAAGTCAGCACAGCATAGCACTACTAGCAGCTCTTTTTAAGAATACAAGCATTATAAAGCAAATTAATGTCCAGGGCTTTCATCTTTTTCTACTGTATTAATCAATGTTTAATTCAGTGAGAAACAGCAATAAAAACCATTCTGTAAAATGTCATTGGAATGCATTGAGCAAAGTCCTCGGCCCCTTTGCACACAGGGGCCGTAAGGTTATCCCCATTTGAAGGTTCCCCTGACGTCAGGTGGAGCTGGAGAAGGTGAAGTGCTGTCTTGGGAGTGCTGTTTTTCTCCAGCCAGCTGTGTCAAATAGAGTAACACCTCAGTCGTTATCACCAGTCAGAACAAATTCGAGCAGCTCTGAGAATGAGAGAGGAGTCTTTTTACCATTAGACTCTGGGAACGTGAATATGTTTCAATAAAGGAGAATTTCAAGGAGCTGGATGAACTGAGACTGCACTGTGAGGTGAACCCCAATCCCAGAGTGCAGCAAAGCGGCTTGGATTTCCCATGGCCACACTGCTTGGCTGCCATGCAACCGTGTGGCTGTAGCAGCTTTATCTCCAAGCGTGCGCTCTGCAATGCGCAGCATCCCAGAAGGACTGTGAAGTGGCTCAGCCATCTATCTCTACGTGGCAGCGCATGAGGAACCCCTTAGAGCTGTGCAGAGTCCAGAGAAAGGTGAATGGGAAGGGACAGGATGCCTTCCTCCATCACAATGGGGGTTTGGGGAGTGGGGGGGAGCTATCTCCAGGCAATTTACAAAGTAGTTTTAAAAATATAAGTCTTCTCAGCACTGGCAGGATCCATGACACTCGATTCATCTTCCTAGGTCAGATGTTGCATAAGAAAATCACCTGGCCAAACTGAAACTATTCTCATGGAGCCACAGCTGCTGGGAATAATGCTAGTAAACTAACATTGCCTGCTCAGCTCTTCTGTCCTGGAAAGTACTTGCATGCTGCACTAATACTGGCACAAGAGCTGCAGAGAAAAGCAGCATCGTGCCTTTTACAGCCCCAATTCATGTGCAACTCTGATTTTAATTGATTTTGTTTTGTTTTCTTAGCTAAACATCGTTAGTACATGACATACTGAAGATATTTAATATATAACACTAGCAGAAGTGCCGTGAATCCTAAAATTGGCTCCTGGGCAGATCATTATCAATAGCAAAAAAAAGTAGTGGCATGTAGGGTTTTGCTTTGTTTTAATCTCTCTCTCTCAAAAAAAAAAAAAAAGAAAAAAATCAGTCTGAGAAAACATCTTCCTAAAATGAGTGTGTGTGCCCTTTTTCCTGGAATCTCAGCAAAGTTCCTTTGCGGTGGCCAAGCACCTGAATCTCCAGGCAACTAATGCTTGATAGCAACTCTCATTTACTGGCGTTTTGCAAACTTGTGAACTTCTACTGACTGCAGAGGAGTTACTCTTGACCTACTGCTGTTTAAAAGAGATTGGATTCTATTTAACTTGAATTTGTTGCCATATTTCTTGCTTAGCCATTAATAAGAGCTGAACTCTGCAACCAAGAGGTTAACAGAGAGTTCATTAACGTTTACAAGACATGCTGTGGTCCTCAGCTAGGAGTGCAGTGTCATTGCTCTGGATTAATCAGATCTGAAGATTAAAGTCAGGTTGAATTAAATTTCATTTCTGCTGCAGTGGAGATTGCTACTGGCATACTGAGAGCTGTGGTTAGGCCATTTATCACTGAAAAATGGGAGAACCCACTTCCTTGCAGGTATAGCGTTGCACTGCGAGCAGGGTGGGTGGTGGAGGTGGGAACCCACTGACACAGGACACGGGAAAACGAAACAGAAAGCATCAGTATCCTGCTTGTGTTAGAGAAAAAAAAAACGGTACTCTGTCATTCCGTATTACTGATTTTTGTAGAAGCTAGACATTGTGACATAGGCTTCCTCGTTATTCGGTGATCTCATTTCACTAGTAGGTGGCATCTGGGATATGGTGTCACCATTTAGGGGCTCTGGTCCAGGCTGGCCAGAGGGATCCAGGGAAGGAACAGAGGAAAGGTTGAAACTGTCATGGCACAGGGGCACCCCGTTGCCGTGGCACACCTCGTACGTGCTGGAGCCACAGTTTTCTTCGGTGACTGCAAACTGGCTGGTGCCCAGGAGTCCGTGCAGGGCTTCAGCAGGCCAGATTCCTCCGTAAGTCACTGACAGGTTCAGGTTGCTTTTGTCTGTCGTCGCAGGTATTACCTTCAGGTCTGATCCGCTCCTAAATTTTTCTGGTTGGTTTGTCTCCGAAGCAGTTGACGGCTGCAGAAAATTTTCCAGTTCAGCTTTTGCTCGAATGCCATCTACTCTATGGATATGGACGTAACCAAAACTCTCTGGGTTGAAGCTTATATCAAAGTTCTGCATGGCAAAGGGAACAGCAGAAGCAGAGTCAATTAACAGTGGGTGTTAGCTTAACAGAAAAGGTACTTTGGAAATTTGTATCAGTTTAGGAAGGCATTTATTATTTCTTTAACTCTGAAAGTAACTCCGAGCAGGCTGAACAGTAGATTAGCACAGAATAAACTATCATGTAACTTAAAATCATTTTCCATATTAATCTGAATCTATCCAGTGACCTCCTGCAGGCAGCATCAGTGCAGAGTGTTTTATGCTCCACTCAACGTGGTGGGAACTGGTGTTTCAGAGACTTTTCTGAGCCACAGATCTATGGCACACTTGCCATTTCACTGGAATGAGTGCACCGACCCAGACAGTTCCTTTCAGTTTTACCTTCCTAATTTAGCAGTGAGGGAAGTAAAAGTTTGCCACGACTTCCTGAAATACATTAGAAATCCCTGCACTGGGGAACACAGGGAGTGGTACAGTCATCTTAGACCTCTTATTAAATTAAGAATGTGCTAATAATGTACCAAGTGGAGAGAACAACACTGATGAGTTTCTTAGTGAAAAAGTGCACTAGACACGTAGTTTTAAGGCAAAAGGTTAATCCCACACCTTACAGTTTGTAACATTTGTCTGTCTGGCTTTTATCTGGCAGAGCAGTTCCTGTGCTGTACAGTGTATGAGCAATTCTGCTGGCCATGTAAGGGTACACGAGGGTCACCAGGGATGTTTGCAAAGGCTCTCCATCCAGCTCCATGATCACAGTTTCATAGAATCACCAAAGTGTTGCGGTTGGAAAGGACCTCTGTAGTCCAGCTGGTCCAACCTTCTGCCAGAAGCAGGACCTGGATTGGCTTATCCAGGGCCCTATCAAGGCAAGCCTTGAACATTTCCAGCAAGGGACAACATACCTCTTCTCTGGGCAACCTACTCAATGTTTAATTGTTTGCATGGAGAAAGATTTTTGCTTATATCCAGATTAAGCTTGCCCTGAAACATCACATGCCTGTCACCATAGTGCCTTGTTAACACAGCACCTCCACCTTCCCTCCACCCACACTTTAGGTTTTGGGAGGTTGTGATTAGTACTCCTCTTCCTGAGCTTCCTGTTTTCTATAAAGAAACTCAATTCCTTCAGCCTTTCTTCATCTTTCAAGTTCTCCAGCTGTCGTCTGTAGTTACTTTGCACAAGTCAAAGCTCAGGCATTAATTGATTGTCTGTTATTTTCAAAGCCTTGACTAGCATCTGCCTGTCCAAATGTGGAGTCTCTTCAGTGAAATACAGAAGCTATTTCTGAAAGACATCCCAGTTCATGCAGCATGTACTATCTGTCATGAGTGTTAGTTTTGTTCCCAATAGTCTATGCTTAGGTGAAAATGACAATGGAAGTACATACATTTTTTGGCTTCTTGCACAGTTGCTCCAGCGTTTTTTTATGATCAGCAAGGTTTGGCCACACAGCAGGCTTGATTCTGAAAAGCAATAGTAGAGAAAAAGGAGTTCCACAGCAGCAAAAGAGGAACATGTTGAGATATCAGACGTTCACATTGCATGATTTGTACTAATTCTCACACAGCCTTAGGGCTGGCTTGCTGGCTTGCTGAGACAGAAGTCTCAGCACAAAACAAAGACAGGAGGAGGAGTTGTAAAGGTCATCGAGTAGTCACTGTTCTTTCAAGTGCACAAATTGTCACGGTTAAAGGAAGACTCTTCACCAAGTACTGGAAAAGCAGCAAATTTTGTTGGTGAAGATCTCATTTACATCTAGCTGTGCTAGGGTTTTGCATGACGAAAACAATTTCCACAATGGAAAAAAGATGCTATGGTTAAAGTGCAAATTTGCTGATGTTTGCCTCTGCATGTTTATATTAGTCAAATAACTGCATATTGTCCCACTCCTTGGCCAGCTATCTGTGGTACAATACAGATATCTGTATTGTAGCCTTGTCCCACAGCTCTCATTTTACTGCCTCAATTAGCAAAGTTCTCATCTTGTGCTGCTGGAAACCCTCAGCTATGATGCCCCTGGAGAATATTGCCCTACTGAAGTTCAATGTTGCAGTGATACAAATACAGCTGTAGATGTACATGAATCTATATTTTGGTTTATGTGCCTGTATATGTGGGTATGTATACACACAGATATAAAAGCTTCTTCTTTTTAAAAGAGAACTCTGCATTCAAAAAGTTTCACCAACTAAAAGCCTGGTTTTTCAGCAGTTTTGTGTACACAGAACTTCTAGCAAAGTTAGAGAGCTGCAGATACTCAGCAACACTCAAAAGCAAGAGCTAAAACTCACAAGCCACATCTATACTTGCAAATAAAATAGCACAGGGAGCATTCCCTGGCAGATGACTCAAGTGTCTGAAATGTTTAATTATTAAAATTGTTCTTGGCATGGTTTCACTGGGGCCAACTAGCATATTCCCAGGCAATCTTCATGTGTAATTCAGCAGCTGGCACAGCCCAAATGTTGTCCTCAAAAAGCAGCTCACATGCAGCCATCTCTCTGAACATGAGTGAAGCTGAATGTCATGGACGGGCTGCTCTGAAGGCTACTGAACAGCCCTGGGCTTTCTGCCTTGAGAGAGGTTCATCTCCCATGGTTAAACTTGGGACTTTTTCATTCCAGATGCTGGTTTCACCAGATTATCTATATATCTGTTCACTTTCTTAAACTTGTCAACTAACCATTTATTCTATATAAGGATATGTAACCACATATTTTAAAATACGTTTACAGCTATATATCTACTGTATATATATCTAGCCAATACATGAGAAAAAAAGACACAGAAAGAGGACTGCCTGTGTAATGAGAGTATCTCCAGTCCCACCTCTGTTATGACTGCTGTGGTGGGGGCTGTAGAGCCTGGTTTTGCCACACGGCTGGATGGGGACTTGGTTGGGTTGGTGCCTGATGCCATCAAGCCCTTGTTGCAGAAAGCTCTGCCCTGCTGCTTCCGAAAGCACTGCAGAGCAAGCACCCTGGTGACTCAGCCTATGAAAGGGAAAGAGGCAGTCTCCCCGCTGTACCATTTCCACACCTCTTGGGACTTTGTTAAAACCTACAGTTTGCTTTCTTTTCTGGATCTTGCTTGAAGCTTTTGAATCATATTTGCCTCTGATGAGACACTGACTTTGTGTTTCATGGTGACTTCAGCTCCCCAAAGGTCCCAGTGTTTTGAGCCCAAGACTAAAGTCTGCTTGAAGTGGCAGGTCATCTTCTGCCTGCCAGCACACTCTCTTCTATTGCCCACTTCTACTCTTTGCCTGTCTTTCACTTCATATAGAGGACTGGGGACAGAAAGAGAATAGTTCACAAGTGTAAGAGGAAAAACAATAAGACTGTCAATCCTGTCAGAACAAGATTGGCTCCCAACACTTTTTCTGATATGAAAAGACTTAGAATACCTGTTTTCCCAAAAAGTTCCAATTAGGACAATCATGACGGTGGACAGCATGAATCCCAGGATAGAGAGTATAACCAAGACCACGCTACTGTCTAAAGAAAAACAAGGAGCATCAGCAAACACATGTAAATGCCTCACTGTTAAGCCACTGTAACTGTAATGTCTCTTCAGACAATAAAATACGAATGAAAGCCAAGCATTGCACTTTCCCGTCACTGGACTGGTGCAGTGGTGCATTTCTCCTGCCTCCCTGAAGGAGGAAAGAGGTAGGCTGCCAGAGCAGAGCATCAACATTTGGCTGAGCTCCAGGCTGGGTTCCCAGGCTGGATTAAGGTGGCTCGAAGTCTGCTACCACGCTGACGCCACCACTTGCTGTATCCTCACAGCAGCACTGAAGTGACTGTGAACACATGTAATGCCGAGGTGCCCCTGGGGACTGAAGGGACCCCAAGGACCAGTAGGATTATTTATGTTTACAAGTGCAATGATGAGATCTAATCCTGTATGGTATTTGTGATTAAAGTGCTGTATTCACACACAAATCCGGGGCCCTGAACTGGCTCCTGTTTCACCTCTCTTTGTGCCTATCCGAAACGCTCAGTGCAAGGTGATGCCTCTCCCTGCATGTCAGCAGGCAGCAGGCAGCAGTGAGTCAGCCTTCACCTCCCGTTGCACCCCCCTCATGCCCTTACAGTAGCATTTCGTCTGATCTTATCACCCTTGAGTGAAATTTAACTTCACGGGAAGAGTCAGCCCCCGACCAGAGTGATACAGCCACTTTCTGGGTCATCTCCTCTGGGATGCCCGGTGCCTGTGAGGGCTGATCCTGCTGTGGCTGTGGGCTCTTCCCTCCCCATGCTCTTGTCACTGCTGCTGCCAGGGCTGGCCAGGGAGACAAGAGCCCCTGGCTCTCCTTTCTTCCGGGGGACCAAAATGGTTTCTGCCCTTACAGGTCTCTGTGGGGTGCTGCTCCTTTGTGGTCCTGAAGGTCTTGGAAGCACTCCATTCGCTCCACGTTCCCTTAAAATAGTCTCCGTTGGGCTGCGAACGTACTTTCACCTCATACAATGCATCATTTTTAAGGTATTTCCCCAGTAGTTTTACTTGAAGGTATGGTGACTCTATTGTCTAAACACACAAAAAATTCCAATTATTTTCCTAGTAGACACAGGAAAAAGATCTTGGAGTTTCAGCAAAAGGCAGGAGATCAGGTGCATCCCTGCAGTACTGTGCTGTTTGTTCCTTCTCTTTGATTATTATAAAGGTGGTCATCACTGCATCAGTCTAGTTTAACAGCTAGGTAGTCCAGACAGTAACAAGAAGAGAGACTAAGTCTGAGTCAGAGCTCTTTGGAAAACAGCTGGAAGTATTAACTGTGCTTGCTATTGCTCATACTGGAGTGAGAAATAACGATTCCCTGCAGAGCCTCAGAAGAGAGAGAGGGGAAAAAATACATTCATGTGGCATAAAAAGACAACTTCTGAAAGAGCAGTTACAGGAAAGAAGCTGAAATCACACAGTGCAGGTCTGGCACTCTTTTATTTCAATGTATTTTGCTGTCTGAAAAATTTTCTTTTTCTAGTTACAGTTCTCCTGTGTTCCCTGTATAAAAAACAGGTATACTCCATGCTTTCAAACACCCCCCAATATGGAACAGTGTTTGCATGGCTGCTCTGGGGACACAGACGTGCCAGCAGCTGTGCATCCCAGACCAGATCTAGTTCACAGGCAGCTGCAGCCCAAAACATGGTCTGAGTATGGGAGAGCTGCAGGGCAGTGCCCAAAGCCTGGAGAGGCTTGATGAAAAAAGGACGTGAAGAAACTGTTACCTAGTGAAAAAAGGGACTATATGATTTACTGACTGAGGAGCACAGAAAATAAGACCAAAACCACCATAGCAAAGAGCAAGCCTTCCAAACACTTAGGATGGTTCTGTCTCTCTATTAATGTTACTTTTTCTCTTCCCACTGCAAAGCCCAAATGAATGAAACTTTGTTAGTCCAGAGAAATGTCTAATAGACATGGGTGCTGTTGGTCTGGAATTGTTTTGACTGGTGAATTTTCCAAATGCTAAATATTGCACCTCTCCAAGTTTTCAGCTAGAGAACTGCAAAAATGCAGATTTGAGGGTTTTTACAGGATACTGTATTTCCGACAATGATTAATTTTGGAAATCAGCTCACCAATACATCAGCACTTACCTTCCAAGTGCCTTCTTCCTGCCGATAGGCTATTTGGTGTATTAATTTGTCCTTTAAGTATTTCTTCCATGAGTGTGGTGTACTATAATGAATAAGATATTCATTTGCCTCCTTTTGGTATGTGATGTTCAAATTGAATGGTACTTCAGGCTTAACTGCAAATGATAACAAACCAGGATATAACAGGTGTAGAATAATGCTACTACAAAATAAACAGTTTTGAAAAGTAAAAAAAAAAAGTCCATTTCAAGTTACAGCTGCTTTGGGGTGACCTGTCTTGAGCTAGGGCTGGCTGAGCTGGGCGAGCCTTAAGCTGAGCCCCAGCGCATCCTTACACCTGGGTCCAGAAAGGGTCTTGGTGCTGACTTGGTGGAGCATTGGTGCGACCAGCATAGATGGCACTTCCTAGGGATGTGATGTTTAGTGTTGGAAAGCACTAAAAGTAATGTAAGACTATTACAGACTGATTGGACTGGGGCAGAAAGGTGTCATAAGGGAAGGATCTTGCAGTCTCTATTGCCAAAAGACAGCAAAGCAATGTGGCACCAGAGTAGAACAGAGCTACCCTACCTGGGCTTCTCTGCAGCCCTCGAATGAGATCAGCTCCCAAGAGGAATAAGTCCTAAGGAGCCACTCTTCCCCTGAGTTCCCTATTTCCTAGCTCAGACAAGTCTTCAGTGTGACCTTGATGAGGCTCTCTGTGTCCCTTCTGCACTGCAGGATGTCCAAGCACCTCATTCAGACAACAGGCTCCATAAGGAAGCAAGGTGTGAAAAGTGAGATCTTGCAACCTTGTGGTCCCTGTGCTACTGAGCTCACAACAGACTTGAGGTGGTCAGTCCTGAAACTTCACAAGCCTTAGCAAGAGATGAACAAAATGTCCCTGCTTGACAGTTCATCTAAGCTCAGGGACAGTTGCTTCACCTATTTGCATGATTTGGTCTATGTCCAGATCTGGTCAGTGTTACATCAAGCTGTAATTCAGCTGCACATTTTGAATGGAGGCTAATCATGTTTGGCTTTGAAACAAGTGGAACATCACATTCTGCCAACACCCCAATCCAGGCTCCACACCCTGCTAGGGCAGTTTTGTACTGCTTCTATGTCATCCAGATTGGTGCTTAGGCTTTGTGCTGCTATTTTTTCTCCAGTAACCAGTATATCTTTAAAACGTCTGAAATGTTAAGTGTCTTACCAATGTCAGTTACAACCACACTCCTGCAGACCCTTCTTTTTGTCCCAGAGTCCATGCATACGTCTTTATTTGAGAGTATATCAGTGAATTGTAAGAAATACGCATCTTCCTGTTTCTCCATATTGAAGCACACGTAATTGCTGTCTTCCTTGGTACTGTTGACCAAAGCGACACAGAATTAGTTTCTTCTGAGTCTTACTTTAACACAGTAAGGGACGAATCCTGGCTGCTCCTTTCACATTAACTGAAGCGAAACTCCATATGAAACAAGAAAAAATGCCATGTAAATAAGGAGTTTAAAAGATCAATAGTGTTTTATATCATGGTCTTTGAGCACAATAATCAAGTGACGTAAGTCACAGTAAAAGTTCTGGAGCTCTCCAAAAAAACCATGCAATTATTGAATTGGAGATGTATGTGTTAAAAACCTTCGTATCTTTAAAAATGATCTCACTTAAATATAGGGCAATAGGTTTGGATGCTCACTGAAGATAAAGAGAAATTTCCTATTGACTGAAGTGGTAGCAAATACAGGATCAACAGTCAGACAGGCCATGAGGGAGTCATATAGCACAGTTTCAGAGGTAGAAGTGTGTCTGTGTGTTCCTCCATCTGTGTAACTCCTGTGTTTGAGGGCTGTCAAAAAATTTCCATCAAAGTCCAGAATACATGTCCATGAAAACAGAAAAATTCTAATAAACTACGTGGAAAAAAAATTAAGTATTGATTAGAAGAGCAAAAGAAAAAAAAAATCCACTTCTTTTGCTGGCCATAGCAGATCTTTCCGGGCAAAGGGAAAAGCAAAAGTATGCTAAAGAAACAAAATCTGAGCTTCTTCAGCTAGGTGCATCGGTTAAAAAAAAAAAGGTGGAAAACAGTTTCAAGACCTTTATGAGAAATGGATGTGACTGATGTGTTTGGTAACTGTCAGCTTTTTGTATACTCATTCTAATGTGTCTTCTGTGTGCCTGTGTATGCAAAGACAACTGCTTAATTTTTGTTTTGACATAGATAAAGGCATTTTCCTTTCAGTAGAAATCAGCCTTCCTGCTAAAGAATTTTTGGAAAGGATCTACATCCTCAAAAACATTTTCACTTTTCATTTGATAAAGGCTAGGGTTTTTGTTTTGTTTTGTTTTAATACTACTTAATTTAAAGGAAATATGCTTTCAGCTCATGCTGGGCTACACTAGTAATAATAAGTGTTCCAGAGCAACACAGGCACAATCAGGACTATTGAAGATGTTATAATGCCCTATACAGACCCTTCCAGATGATTTTCTTTTTCTTATTAGGGAGTTATATTCTGTTTCAGTAAACTCTTCTTCTTTGCTGAGTATAGTAGTCACATTTGGTAAAACACTCTGAAACAGAATTTTGTCTAACTTTTCAGCTCCTGTTTTGCAGCATACAGCAGCATGAGTCATTGATACTTAGCATTTCACTTTCCAGGAGTTTACCAAAGGACAGACTGACAGGGCTTACCACAGGGCCAGGGTATAGTTAGTGTTGTGAGGAGGCAGCTCTGTAAAATTGCAGGTCAGGGTGCTATAGGAATCCTTAAATTCCAGCTGGCTGAAGCAGTCGATGTCAAAATTGTCTGGTTCGTCATCTCCAAAAGTCCCTAAGGAGAGATTTGCAGGATGTTACTGAAGAAAACCAGTGAGTGTATTCAATTTGCAGCTCCATTGTATAAGAGGTTGTTTCTTTACTTGATTGCCTGAAAAGATGAGAATCAACCTACCTGTTTTGGAAGAGGCAAAGAAAGCTTGTTCAAAAGGAAATTAAAAGCTTTCAAGGTTGCTCTCCCTGCATGCTTGTGAAGCCTACCAATTTACCACGCATGAAGGTACATTCTGCATCATCTGTTTGTGAACTATAAAAAGGCACATTTCACAGATGGTTTGGTCAGACAAGACACCTCATGTCTGTTGTGTTCTATCAGTGGCAAAGAGAGGTGCTGATGTCGACCTGGAAACTTTTGTGAAAAAGTCCCAGAATCAATAATATATTGTCTGCAGTTTAATTCCTTACAAGTTTGAGCCAGGGGAATTCTCGTTTCAAAAGTTATGAATGAACTTTATACTGAGATAAAAGCAGATCTGAAAATCATCTCAGGACTTTCTCAAACAGGTTTTCCTATTGGGAACCACAAAATGCTGCTATTCTTGAGCATGCGAAAGGGAGCAAGACACATTCATGACGACTGTTGAAAAGCAGAATATTCAAGTCAAGGACCAAACTACTCTTGAAAATATATGGAACAGAAACATGCGCTGTGGGATATAGTCAGCACAGTTACTGACAGAGGTGTTTGGGGCTGGTGCTCGAGGCTAATGTGTGCTCAAGAGCAATGGCTAATTTCAAAAGAAGTTATTTTTATGGGAATTCCAGCACAGGACAGCCTGGAAGTATGTCAAACACCTTGTAGCTCCAAAGTGGCAGACCCACTTGAGGATGCACGCTTGGCAGGTGCCACTGCTGCACCTGCATCAGGACCGGCCGTACTGCGGACAGCCAGAGCACCAGAGCGGTGTCCTCCTGCCCCTGCCCTGCCCCTGCTCATGCTGTGAAGGTCTGGCCTGTCACCAGATTCCTGAGAAGATTGGAAAATGATAAGGGTGGTTTTAGGAACGCAAGACTATTTTGTTATTATGAGGCAATTAAGCCTCATTTTGATTGTACTGCAAAGTTTTCTGAAATGTCACAAATTTGGGCTCAGGAGGGAAAGCTCAGACTTTCTGCCAGAATGCGTGGCTTCCTGCAAATTTGCTTCGATGAGTCATAAAACAATTGCGATTTGACTAAAAGCCTATGTCTCAAGTCCTACACTTGGCTTGTATGAGGTCAGTGAGGCAAAAGCTGATGCTTCTGAGAGGAGCCCTCTCTGGCAGAAACTGACAGTTCAGCCTCATTTCGTGAAATCTCATCTACTGTTACTGAGCAGACAGGGAAAGGGTTATTGCCATGACCCCTTGAGCAGATCCTCGAGGCAGGAATGCCACTTTCACTGGTAGTTAAGGGCAGCTGTGATGATACACAACCTTCTTCCACATGTCCAAGGACTATTCCAGATCCCCTGCTTAGTCCTCTCCTACCCGCTCCTCAGACGTGCTCTTGCTGTGCAGGGCACCTGCCGCAGCAAAAACAAGACCTTGGCTGCTCCGGTGATATTGGTGACTCACACTCACAAACAGTGCAGAGGAATGCCTGTGGAGACGTTTCCAATGGAAAATCCCTCCCAGAAGAAATTATGGTCATCTGCTGTCACCCAAGTAAACTGGATTTCTGAGAGGTGACCAGCTACCTGGATACGCCCCATGATCCTTGGCCAATCCTGCCAGCATACAGAGAAACCCAGACTTTGTCCATCATGGCAGCTCATCTGAAGGTCCAAAACGGTCATCATTTGACAGTAGGGAGAAACCGGGGGAGAGTTTTTTGATTGCTTTAAAATGTAAGTAAACAGCATCACCCCTCAGGATCGCTGTCAGCAGTGCTTCCTCCTGACCTCAGAGTTGAGTTGCACCTTGAGTCAGGTTTTGAGTGAGAGAAGAAATTCAGAGGCTATTCAGAAATGCAGAGAAAAATGCAAAAGCAGTGCAGGCAGGGGCTAGGAAAGGGGGCTACTACTGCCAGCACCCATGGTGGGCTGCAGAAGAGACACAAGCACCTGATGCTGTACGAATCCAGTACCTAGATGCAGATCTATCCCCTGAGATAAGGTTTAGCGGCCACTTGCCAGCATGAGCAACCAGTGCTAAGAAGCAATTATCAGTCTTCCCTTCTCACCGCAGCTCTGGCAGTGTCTGTCCCAAGGGGATCCCGGCACTTAATGAAGGACAAAGAAATGTGGCATCTGGTGGGGGGATAACCTGTGCAGCACAGACACAGCCAAAGCAAGTGCTGTACAAAGCCTCTCTGTTTGACCATCACATTCAAGAGACAGATACAGGGGTCAGCACGACTCCAGAATAAACCCTGCAGCAGTTTCACACAGGTGAGAGTCCTGACTGCTGCAGCCCTGAGCCATCTGGGCAGCCACAAAAATACAGAAATCTATATGTACACATAAAGTTACATATTTGTAGGTAAAAGCGTGTGCACATAAATATATGTATATTCAAAATTTAGGGGATAACAAGTAAGCTGAAATGAATCTGCATAAAGTGGAAGACCCCATATTTTATATAGATAGGAACACCCAAAGCTCACATGTACAGATATGTCATATTTTATGCATCTTTAAGACATTACCTGCAACTAACAGGAGACTGGCTTATTTATACTCATACCTACTTCAGGACAACATTAAGACTTATGAGTTAGGATGACAGATCTTCCTTTACATAAGAGAGAGACTGCTTGGTGCTTTCTGTTTTTCTGTGGAAAAACTACGTATACCAGATTTTTCATGCACACACAAAACTGATAATCATCCTATTAATAAATAGCATATCAGAGAAAAATCTTTCAGCTGTCTGCTACTGCTTTGCTGAAAAGTGACAGAAATTTTAATTCATTCTTTATCAATCTGACTGCAAAATGAAAAGAAAGAAGAAGTTTTTGTCTTGCAGTTCAAACAGCTGTTTAATGTTTAACCAGGGTAGTACACCTTTGGCACTGGACTGGAAGGAAAGCTGACTTTACGTCTTTCACACTGAACTTTCACATTATGATTATGTGGTTCCTTATTCGTGGAAATAACATGAAAATTAAACCTCACAAATGGTGTTAAGTTAGCAATTTGAAATGCTTTTTCTGTCACAGTTCCTCCATGGGCTGACGGTATTTTTTTTGTCTGACATAAATATGTATGCAGCCTCAGTTACGTTTCTTCCCTAAACCTCAGAACCACTATGCACGAACATATTTGCTACTTAAAGGGTTTGATGACTCCAACATGAGTCACAGTGCTAAGGACTCTTTACATTGTTGAAAGTTTACAAGATTATAATTTTTCCCTTGAGAAGCCCTGACCAGGCAGAGCCCTGAGCCTAGCCATGCTTGAGATGGGGCAGTTCTAGTAGGAGAAAAACTGCTTTGGCAAGTCCTTCACAGAAATGGCTGTCTCTTGGGTTTGAACAACACCCAGCAAGATGGTTCAAATCACAGCAGGAACCTCATGCGCCTTTACCAAGAGAAGAGTGTTAGCAGGGGCTACAGACGTGCTTCAGCTTTATGCTCTGAAGTCACCAGTACTAACCACAACGTGTGAAACCACAGGCATCAGTAAGCGCCTGCAGAGTCGGTGACTGAATTTCCAAAGGCAATGAAGTGACCGTCTCCATGGACAGTCACGGGTAATCTCTACTGCTAATCTGATTCAGGCAGAATGCATTTCAATCGCAGTAGTTTTGATGCGGGTTGGACAAACCCTACAAGTCTGGGTAGGAGGGCTACCGAAGCCGGCTGTCCTGCCCACGAGGCCACAGAGCACACTGCCTCCCGCTCCCCCTGCCCCTGCCCTCCTGCACCTCCATGGCTGTCCCTCCTTTGCAATGCTTGTAGCTCTCTTAAGGCTTTTGGGAATCTCCACCACCTCTGCCAGGCTAGGGGACAGCGCTTGGGAGGCAGTCTGCTGCTCAGAAAAGAGGAGGAGGTGACGGCAAGTGCCGTAATGAGCTTTTCCATCCTCTGCCCGTAAGGACTGGTGAGCTCACACCTCCGTCGGCTGGCGGCACTTTGCCAGGAAGCAGAGTGAGTTGGAAAGGGAAGAGTGAAAGGCAAACATCCATCACAGATGATTTTACCCTGGATTGTTTAATTTGTTGACCAAGCCCATGAGAGTCATAAAGAAATCACAAAAGCAGCTAATTGCTCAGTGGGGATTTCCTGATTCGGTTTGTCTTTAATTCTAAGCAAAGGATTAATTATGATTTACTGGAAGTTAGTGACAAAACAAGGAATGTTCCAGTCATATCTGCTGTTAGGAAACCCTAAAGATTTCAGTGACACCAGCGATAAATCATTGGCATTGACCATTCACCACTGTAGCTGCCTGCCAAAGCTGGCTCTAAACAGCTGCAGATTGTATAAATAAAAGGCAAACAGAAAAAACAAGATTATTAGATGTAGTTCTGAGCCACTCCCTGTTTTCTTCTAACCAAAAAACTTATTGTGAGTATCCAGCTATGTGTATGTGTATATATATATGTACATATTTGTATATAAATACATGTTATTATACATGACATACAGGGGAAAATGAGATTCCGTATAGGTGAGACAGCATAGGAACACAGCCATTATCTTCCTAAAAACCAAAAACTCTTTTGCTCCCAAACAACGGAACGCTAAAACTACCACTAACTGAGTGACTGCCCATGTCCTTTGGGTACAGTGCAGTGAGCTCTGTCACTGCTGTTTGTTTCGCATTAGAAAATGAAAGGTTTAATAGATCTGGAACTGAATCTATAAGTCAAATTTTTCAGCTGCCTTTTGAGAAAACGGACAGCAGATTGAAACAGCGGTTTTATTACTGGTATTTGTGTTTTGATTTTTTATTATATTGCTTTTAAATAATTTTCAGTTGTCTAAACGAGATAATAAAATCTGCAATAAACCTGAAGTTAGACTGTTGAATTGATTTATATTTGTTGAGTAAGGGATGAATGCTCTTAGTGGTGGGCTGTGAGAACACTCTGGTAGAGTTGCTGCTTCAGCCATACTATGACCCACATCTGGGACTATTCCCAGATATAATTTATGTAGTTGCTTAGACAAAAAAACCCCGGCTTTTGAAGGGGAAAAGCCTGGGTGAGGTTTGAGGTACACGGAAACATTTTATTTGGAAGAAACTGCCAAGAGCAAGAGAAGCCAGAACCTCACCCCTCTCTGATGGTAGCTCAGAGTGACCACGGTCTGCAGAAGAGAGAAGTGGCTCCCCGCTCCCAGACATAACTCCTCACATGAAGACTAGATGCAACACAAGAGGATTAACAGGTCTGATCTTGCATGCGCTCTGCATACAGCTATGGTCTCCCACGTTTCATCAGAATTTGGATGTTATAAGGACAACACATTTGGGAATTAAATTAAACAGGTGTCCTCCAGCTCCACATCTGCTTCAGATACTGGCACTAAAAGAAAGAGACTAGAGGCTAAAACATTTAACGCAGCAGCTGCATTTGAAGCTCTTAACTCAGGTTTTTCAAGATCATACACGAGTGGAAAGATGAACATGAAATGACTCACCATCACCATCTGCTGAGGTGCAACCACTTTCGCCAAAAGTGGTGTGAAGAAACAAGACGAAAATGCTCAATACTGTACTCGTCTGTGTCATCCTGAGCAAGCTGCATGTGTGCAGTACGTGTGTGTGCGAAACCCACGCTCACTTACTTTATACTAGATGCAGAACAAACCCATTGCCTGATAAAGAGACCGCAGGCAAGGGGAAATGTAAACATGCCGACAAGGATGACTAGTGGCAGAGAGCAGGAAGCCAGGGTGAAGATATTTGCAGAGCTTTTACTTTGAAACATGCTTCCCACTTCAAAACTAAGGACCTTCTGGATCAGGCTCATCAACTCATTGGGTAAATCTGGTCAAGTCCACTGGGTCAGGAGCACCTTTCATGGATGACGCTCCTCTCTTGGCTAGTGGGATTTTTGCTGCTGATCTTCTTGAGAGCACAGCTTAGTCCTCCCATCTGCTTTCACCTCAATTGAGGTACACAGGTTGAAGGGAGAAAAATCTTCCAGCTGTGAAACACTAAATATAAATAATTGCTGTTATTTATTCTTTAAGTGTTGTCATCAAAAGAAGCATGGCCAGAAGGTCGAGGGAGGTGATTCTCCCCCTCTGCTCTGCTCTGGTGAGACCCCACCTGGAGTACTGCGTCCAGTTCTGGAGCCCCCAACATAAGAAGGACATGGGCCTGTTGGACTGAGTCCAGAGGAGGCCATGAAGATGATCAGAGGGCTGGAGCACCTCTCCTATGAGGACAGGCTGAGAGAGTTGGGGCCGTTCAGCCTGGAGAAGAGAAGGCTCCAGGGAGAACTTATAGCAGCCTTCCAGTACCTAAAGGGGGCTTATAGGAAAGATGGAGAAAAACTTTTTACAAAGGCTTGTAGTGACAGAACAATGAGCAATTGTTTTAAACTGAAAGAGAGTAGATTTAGATTGGACATAAGGAAGAAATTTTTTATTATGGGGGTGGTGAGGCACTGAACGTGTTGCCCAGAGAAGTTGCGGATGCCCCATCCCTCAAAGTGTTCAAGGTCAGGCTGGACAGGGCTGTAAGTGACCTGGTCTAGTGGAAGATGTCTCACTCCACAGCAGGGGACTTGGAACTAGATGATCTTCAAAGGTCCCTTCAAACCCAAACCATCTGTGAGCCTCTGAAGTCCTAGATACAGCAATGCTGACCCAGAAAAGCTGTGATTTAAAAGACTAATCCTGCAAAATCTAGCTCCTGAGAACAAAGTGGTACGTCTCACTTTTTTTTTTTTTTCAGGCTTTGGACAAAGTCGAGGCAGAAAGAGGAAGATAAAGAGGTGTTAAATATTTCCTTCACACACTTTTTGTGGTTGTATACACCAACGCACACTAGAGCGTAACGCAGGGCCGTGTACACGACTGACTGATGTGGCTAACTACAAGTGAGCTGAAGATCTGAAAAAGAAGAGCAAATTCTGGCGCAGCACTGGCTGCACCAAAAAAGCTTTATGTCAGAGGCATAAAGGAAACAGGGCAAAGTTGGTAACAATGCCCGAGCAAACAGAAAAATGATGGCACTGTAATAAGGAGACTCAATATGGAAACCACAACTGTTTTCTCATTTGCAAGGAAGTAATTTAAATCACTCACCAAAATGATGAAAGTTCAGCCCTTTTGTCTAGAAAGTGTGCTTCCTGCCAGGATGTCAGGGACTGTCCTCTGGTGTCACTTGCTGCCCTGAGCAGGCATCAGTGGATAGCCAAAGGGGTGTTTCTGGGCTCCCTGTTTTAATGGGAAGAAATGCCCCCTTCCACAAGAGCTCAGCGAGATTGCGTGGAGGATGGAAATGTACCATACCTATGTCAGATCCTTCCTTGTAGTAGGACCCTGAGGCTCCCCACCAAAGTGTTCCCTGAATGTGCACTAAGTCTAGATAGACACACAAAAATAGGGTTGGATTCCTCAGTTAAAATGTAGATGTTTACAGTGTCATTTTCCTATGTCACCACTTCTCGTGCTTTGGTCCTGCCTAGCCATTGGAGAGCATGATTCATCTCATCTTGACATAGGCATTCAAAAGGCAAAATCTAAACCCCTAAATAAATTTATTTCTCTCCACTGAATACAAAAAGAGCACGAGGCAAGGCATGGATTAGATGTCTGCTTGGCAGATCTCTATGGTACCTCCCACCCACAAACAGAGGAGGGACCTGCCAGGCCACAGCAACCACCCATACAAAGCAGAGCAGGAGCTGGACACAGCACCAGGGCCAAAGAGCCCTGGAGATGGCAGCACCATGGCCTGACTAGCCCTCACTCAAGAGCTTGACTTCATTTACAGAAGTATTTGGGGCACTGCCCCATTGACACAATATCCCTTCAAGAAATACCCTCTCTCAGAGATCTGAGTCAGCTGAGGAGACTTTAGGAGTAGCTAGTCCTCATCTCTCACTCCCAAGTTTCCTATGCTTGACCCTAGCTCATTGAAGCCAAACTTGAATCAACGAGATTGGGTCCTGGTAACTTCACATCCCTAAGAACTCCCCCTGCCTTGCTTTAGAAATGTTTACTTAAGGATTTCAGCATCTAGCTTAACGATATTCAATAGCATATTATTCTAGAAACCCTCAGGCTAATTTCTACCTCATTTTCAGCCAGAAATATCAATAAAAGAGGTCTCTCCTGTGCAAACGGATCGCTATCCGGAAATGACACCTTCTCACTTTAAATTTGTCTTGTTTATAATTGAGTGGGCTATCACTTTGATCTTTTTTTTTTTCTTTTTTTTTTTCCTGTTTCAGTTGGAGCAAACTAAAAGAAAAAGACTTTTCAGACATAATATTTTGGTTGAACCTGAACAATCTTATTATCAGAGCTGTGCTGCTCAGGGGATTTCCATGTTGTCATAGCTGCATTTTGTCTGGGTGGGGAAATGAGGGACCACAATGAAAAGAAAAAAACTAGTGCAGAGTAAAACTGTGAAGCAAAAGTACATTTTGTTTTACTTTTGGGTCTCTGCTTCAAAAGTGTTTTGATTTCCAAGAGTGTTTTAGTCCATCGTTCTCACCTTGTTGCCTTGTTCTAATGCCCTGGAGATAGGAAATCAAATTTCTGAGAGCCTAAATCTTAGCACAGCTGAAGTGTTAGTACCCAGGAAAGCTGAAAGAAGACTGGATTACTTTTCATTTGCAATAAATTTACACTCCTTCTGCCTCGTAATTCAGACTTCCACAATAAAAAAAAAAAAAAAAAGAGAGAAAGAAAGGAAGAAAAAACAGTTTAAACTGGTAAGAGTTTTGATGGTCCAGCAAAAAACATTCCTGTGCTTCATGGATCTGCCAGCCCTCTTCAGGACCCAACACTCTGCTTTGGAGTTTCTGAGTCACCCCAGACGCTCTTAGATTTTGGGCCACCAACAAAGTTCAGGTTACAACCCCTGTGGCTGGGGAAAGCAATTTTTTTCAGTGCCCTGTGGTTCAAATGTGTGCTATCCATCAGTTCCTCAGCACTTCTCGCTGATGAAGTTGGTAGATCTCATCCTTCTACCAGCTACTCTTCTCAAACATGCCAGTCCAGAGAGATCCCAGAATATCTGTGGGAGCCGAGTGAAGCAGGTCCTGCAGACACATCCCAGTGTGCAGCACTGGAGACAGGTCCTGTAGACAGTGATGGTCAGAAGATACAGGTGTCCTTGTGTTTGAGGAGCTCAGTTGGTGTGTCCTGGTCACATACCCATGATAAACCCATGGTCCAGCTTGGGACTGGGAAGGAACTTGTCTCATATTGATCAGATTTGGCAGGAGCTGTTGGGCTTCTTGGTTCTTTCTGTGATGTGGGGGTTCCTCTTTTACTTCGGCTATTAATAAATTATCTTGTTATAGCACAGAATGAAGGCGTCGGTACCTCTGCCTGACCTGACCTGCTCTGCACTGCTCCTCACAGGCGTGGGGAGCTAGAGGAGAGGATGGCAAAATTTCCCTTGCCTTATCTTCTGTGGGCCAGATGTACTGATTCAATAGGCTTTTAAATACTTCTTTAGGTCCATCCTCCTTCAATACAATATTTAATTTTTGCATAACTTCCACATGCTTCTAAATCTCATTAAATTAAAGCTAGAAGAAAAAATACCCCAAACACTATTTAAATAAATCTGGCGTGAGATGTTTCTTTTGATTATTGACAGAAAGACAAACTGAGGGTTTCATGCAGCTCTGAAACAGAATTTGTAAAATTCAATGCATATTTGAAACTAAGATGTTAATATTCATATTTGTAAGTTACAGATTGGTGCCTAAGACTAAAAAAAAATGTGGCTATTACCATGGTTATTATTACTTTTTATTGTTGTTGTTATGAAAGTGTTTGGTGAAGTTAAGGCAAGTAATAAACCAGAATCTCAACAGAACGTGTATTATATACTCAAAGACTTTATACTTAGATTTTTATTTTTTAAACTAGGCATGCTGGAACGCAGAAACCTTCCAGACAGCTTCAGCTGCAAGAAGGAGGACTTCTACATATAAAAGATATTCAGAATCTTGCTTTTTTTGTTGCTTCCCGACATTTCTTGCTCTGACCTACTTTGAAAATTTGCTTCCATACATCTTCTCCCTAGTGGAGACATCTCTTGACAGCTCATTGGCTGAAGGACTTCACAATAGCCTCAGGCTACTCTAAGCAGTGTTTTGCCAGCTCACGAAAAGGAGCAGGAGGGATTCAGTATTGCTTAAGGCAACATCGCCATGGACAGCATAGCTTGAAGTCTTGGGTGGAGAGGGAGAGCCAGCATGAGACTAGACACTGCTGCTACTCAGATAAGAAACCAGCTCTGGTGAGAGTGTTGGAAAGAATTAAATGCTGAGATTAAATGGAGTTGCTCTGGAAGATGCTGTGCTTATTCCTTCACCAAATTACATCAGTTGCAGAGTACAAGAGAACACAGAGTGGAAGATACATAGTTCACCACCGCAGTGTCCTGAAGAAATGAGCCAGGTGTAGCATAGCAGAAATTTTTGACAGTTTCTTTGAATTTTCTTTGTCTTTCAGGTTTTGACACTTAAAATTACTGCTTTAAACTTCTTCCCCTAGGACTCATAAACTGGCACCATACTAACAAGGAGACTTATTATACTGAGGGAATAATATAGAGAAGTTAGAAAAATATTACAGAGTGAAGGTCAAAGCAGGAGGGACTGCTGTGCACTTTGCTTAGGCATTCAAATTGTATGAAATCAGACCCCCAACCACCCAGGCTAAAAGAGGTGAATTATACTTTTTTCCTAGGTAACAGGTACAGCAACAGCAACCACATTAACAAGAACAGCCATATTAATATTCCTGGGCATCTTTTGTTTGGTTAGTAGTTTCTAAGTCTTTAGGGAGGGATTAGGGTCATATTTTTAGCTATTCTCCACAACAACCTGAGTTAAAGCATAGTTAAAGAAATGAAAGCTTAGATTGTCTTCATATTATTATTTGGATCTTAAAGAAACATATTAACTACTGAAAGACGTTACTCACTCATGAGCTCTGGCAGGAGAGCACAAGTCACCATAGGACCACTGTGCTTGCTCAACGACTTTTCAAACAAAATGCTCGGCCAAAACCCTGCCATTTTGGTGACAATGAAGCACTTTGTGAAATTTTGCAAAATACTTCAATCTGACCCCTGCAATGTTTACATTAAATATGTTTGAATTTTCTTTCTCTTTAATTAATTTGGCTTTAAAATTTTCTGTATTTCAAAATTACTAAAAAATTATTTGTTTCAGTTGAATACATTCTTTAAGACTCTGTCCACCGCAGCTGTGGCTGCTTTTCGACATTTAATATTTAGCCACGGGTTTCCTGCATGCTTACACCATTCCAAAAAATAAAAGCCAAGGGGATGTAGGAGGCTCCACATCTGATGTATGGCTAGTCCATGACACAGGCTTGGACTCTTTTCTAAGTCCCAGGTGAAAAACAAGCCTAGACCCCAGCAAATAAGACTGAGAGAAGGAGTGAACAGAAGCAACATGATGACATGTTGCTGTAAAACAGAAGAAAATTTCAAGGAACAAGTCCTGATAGGAACCATCTCTAGAGAATTAAGATTGGTGGTGCGTATGAAAGAGCATGAGGAATCCAAAATAGCATTTGTGCTGTTTAGACAGATATGAAGTGGACTTGAGGGGCAGCTCAGGTGGATCAGGCTGTTGAAGGCAACTTTAAATATTAGCATAGATTCTCTTTGCTTCTACTTGCACATCTCAGTATGTATCCGTCTTCCAGCAGCTTAACGAGCAGCATTGAAAAGCCAGCTCCAGCTGTACTGACTCTTAGCCATAGGGGTAACATAATTTATTGGTGGTTGAAAGTAGCTTCATCAGTAAGGCTGAACTCATTAAAATATTTTTAAAGACTGTTTTTAAAAATAATTTTAAATGCTTAAGTGAAAGAGCACCAGATGAACATTAGATAACAAAAGGTCACAAAAGAGAGTAATAATTCAAATGTATTTGCATTTCAATAGATTGTAAAATCTCTTTCCTGGTATGAAACTTACTTAGAAGCAGAGGAACTGAGAAAAACATACAAGAAAATGAAATCGCAATTGAAAAAACGTATTGTAAGCTGACATTATCAAAGGTAACAAAAATATGTATAATTCATGTGATTTGGTTTGGTCCAAATTTTGTGCACTGAGATGTTTATCTATTCAAAATGGATTACATCTATGTCATCTCAATAATTTAAATAGGAGCAATGTTTGAGATATCATTAAATTGAGACACTTAGGCCAGAAAGCCACAGGAAAATATGATCAAACTGAAAGATTATAATCCATTTAAAATATGAATGAAGGGGTGGAGAAATCTTTATAACAGGGAAAAATAATTACACATTTTCTCCCTAATGAATATGCCTGATTAGCCAGGAGAAAAAAAAAATGCAGATAAAGCACTCATTGCAGAGGGACACGTGAGCTCTGATGGGACCCCAGCTGGCAGACTTGGCATGTGGATTTGTTGTCATCTTATCATTACAGTGAGCATTTAAAAAAAGTGTAGAGATGGTTTCACATTTTTGACATTTGGAGACAGAGAAACTCCATCAAATTTCAAGTACTCTCCAGCGTAACACTGGACCCTTTCTCCAGACTTGCTCTCAGCCCACCTACTGGCAACAGGCTCACTCTTCCCTCCGTGTCCTTCAGAAAGTTTCTTTCTCTTAATCTGTGTTAAGGACTGCTGGTGTCTGCTTTCATTGCTTGTATTCCTACTGCGAAGTCCCCGTTTGCTGGCTCACTCCAACTCCTGCCATCCCTCCTTGCTCCTCATGTTCCTCCCCATGTTTCCTTTTGGCCGTGCACAGGCAGAGCCACTCATTTTTAAATGGCTCATTATCCATGCTGATCAAAGCAGACTAAAACCCCAAACTGAATACGATCGGCCTTTCTTTCTCTAGAGGATTAAACTGGTCTGTGTCCAAAATGTGGGGGGAAAAAAAAGGTGGCATAGAGCCTGGAACTGATGGAAAGCTTCAGGTATGGGGTCCAGCAGGACTACAGGGCACAGCAGAAGACTGGCAAGTTATTATTATTATTTTCTCCACGGCAATTATTTTTGAGGGATTGCTGTGTCAGTGTAGTATCTAATGTGGAGCAGTGTGGGACTAAAACACTTTCCAGCTCTCCTTTTCTTTACACTGAGGCATATCAGCAAAAAGACCAAACAAATAAAGATAATTTAATCATAGCATTATGTAGAAAATGTGAGAAAGAAGATAATCTGATTCAGTGAGACTTTAATCCTAGCTGAAGTGGAGAACTGGGTGAAAGGAACAGCCAAAATACGCTGAGTTTTCAGTGTAATATGGAAACTGAATTCCCTGGCCCAGCAATATTCTCAGTTCATAGTCCAATAAAAATCAGGAGTAGAGACACCACCTTAGATGCTACAAATTTGTATTTACAGAAGCTGGATGCTGTACAGCATTATTAGCGTACATTCAAATTCCCCTAATTTACTGTGATGGGAGGTGAGCGTAGATGGAGCCCGTGTCACGCAGCCGTATCACCGCCGTGGTTCACCCCTAGATCCAGCTGAGATATCTCTAACCCATGCTGTACTGCACACTGCAAAGGTAGCCTGAGGTTTTATAAGGCAAAACACATTGTCATGATGATGTGGTCTGCTCTGCAGCACAACACTGTCCAAAGGATATCACTCTCTCGTCTTTTTATCAGTTTTATTTCTGAGTTATTACATTTGGTATTGTCAAGACCTGAAGGGGAGGAGGAACTACAGCACCCCTGAAATTGACTTTCCTTGTCATTTGAGTTGTATCTGTAAATTTGCCTAGATCCAGCTGCTAGTGAGCAGATCTTGTCTGCTTTTGTTTACAAAAATGAATTATCAGAAAACCTTTCCCATGCAGATAATTGTAGTCAACCATAACATTATAATTTCATCATGTTTTTGAACAAAATCTAGGGCTTTAAACTTCTCACTCAGTAAGGCAGGTCTTCCTGACACCTTCAGTTTTTTCCTGAAGTGCTCAGAACCAAACACACCACTTTCATAAAAGTTTCACTAATCCCTGTATACAGGGCTATTATTATGATTGCAGTTTTCCATATTCTTATGTTTACACCTTCTGGATCACAACAGTTGATTTAACTGCTGCATCTGTTGGTTATCGCCTGCTGAATTACATGGCCGTGTCCTTGCCTAATTTAGTTTTGGAGCCATTACTTCCCAGAGCCTAGACCTTTATCCAATCAAAGGGATGAGAGGGTGCAAGCATTGCCCAGGTGATACACAAAATCTGACTTCTGACTTCTGGGAATGCGAGGCAGCTGTTGAGCACACCTGTTTTGTTCAGGTCCGCTCGGGACTCTGACTGCTTAATCTCATGGGGTTGCTACTTGTCTTGCTCACATCCTTGCCTACAGTTAACCTCCCAGCTGCTTGGCCTGCCTACCCGGGATGCCCACGGACACCCTAAAACAGTTAAAACAGGACAGTTAAAAAGAAGTAAATTTCCTTAGGGAATGCATGACCTACAGTGGTTCCTATGAACAAAGCAAGGGCCATTATTCTGCTCTTCCTAACTTCAAGGAGATTTCAGCTAAAGTCTTTTGACTTCAGCGCTATAGTTTAAGAAAGAACTTGCCTACCTGGGGGGAGTAGAACAGCAAAAGCGAAAGGAGGGCTGGAAATCCTCGTGCACGGGGAAAGGTGGAAACGCAGCTCTGGGTGCCTGCAGGGGCAGCACAAGGTGACCTGCACTGGGAGGCCTCACCCGTCATACGCTCTCCTGGATGAGCAGCATGGTTTCTGGGGAGACGTTTGCCAGGTTCTCTGCAATGTCAGCATCACATGAATAGGAGCCAGTGTCCCAGAGAGAAGGAAGACAAAACGCCTGCCTGGTTTTTAGGTCTCTGCACATAGGCATGGCTCAGGACATACTGCCCTGAAGTTATGCATGCCTGTAGTTCAGGACGTGACCACACCTACAGCATTACAGAGCTTTTTCCTTGCTGTAGGTGCAATGTAGGCCAAGAAGGAGCTTTTTGTCTGCTGTTTACCTCACTGACCAATGTAAGCTCCGCTGGCAGGAGGTCTTTGCAGTCAGAGAAGCTGGAGCCAGCTGCCTGCAGATCCTCAGAGAGACACAGCTGGTCCCCTTCCTTCCCAGCGCCTGCAGCAGCTCACTCCTCACCCTCTGCCTTGCACAGCGTCAGCCAGCCTTCCCTACTGTTACACAAAGCTGATTTCTCTCCTTAAAACAGCTACAGGAAAGTTAGGTATATGCTGACTCTTATTACCTACCATGTGTGTGAGTTAACATCACATTCTCCTGCCTGGACTTGTGGGAATGGCACCGAGTTTTGTATGTAAGGCACAATTTTTATCTTAGCTTTCACTTCACGGTGGGTTAAAGCAAGGAATGTTGCATTAAAAGTCAAAATGAAGGAAAAATATCAAAGCCAAGCCATAAATTGGTCACAGTCATATGAACCTGTGCCAAAGCCTTATACAAAAGTGAAGCAATGCTGGTAAAAAACAATAAACATGGATTGCTTATAGGTTACGGAGGCTGCCCAACCTTCCTGTGACCTTGGCCTGAGGTTTGTTTGTAACAAAACATGAAAACAGGCATGCCTCCCCTGGTTTCACTTTTCAAGGCAAACAGCCTCGGCGCAGCCAAGGTGTAGCTGCCACAGGAGCCATCGGCTTCAAGGTGTTTGCGTTCACAACCAGAATGTTCTGTGAACCTGCACTGGATCATGTCAGCCTGAAAAAGAAAAAAGAAAAACCAGGGAGGGAAACAAAAATTTGAATATGCACGTTTGTTGCAAGTGGAAATCCAGCTAGGAAAGTGATCAGTAAGGTACTAAGTGCAAGTACAGCAGTAAATAAAAAGATGGCTCTGACCACTGACTTCTGGATGAGGTGGTGATACTGTTAGTGTGCCCTGTTTCTCTCCATGATCAAGTAGAAAGGGACTTGATGAAGTGCCTACCTCTTTTCTCAAGGAGACAGAGGTGAAAAGCAGGGGAGAGCTGATGGTTTGGGACCTCTGCGCTCCATTTGTCACAACACAACTGGCTAGAGGAGGCAGGCTGGTGCAGCAAGGAAAGCTGTCCATGTCTTGGCACAGAACGAGAGCAGGCTCCTGCCCCTGTGAGGAGTGGGAAAGGCCAGGAACTGATGTGAGACACAGGGACACAGAGACAACAGGCCCTTCCACCCAGACAGCATTGCTGCCTGTCCCAAAGCTAGCCAGAGGCTTGTGCATCTGAGTCCCTCAGGGACTCCCACTTGGGCAAACTGAGGTAATCTTTAGCATTTGCATTGCCTTCCTGGGATGTTTCTGTTCCCTGAATGTTTCATTTCCCTTTGAGTCTCAGATCCAGTAGATTTTACTAAGCTTTCCTCTACAGACTCAGCCATACTCCCAGGAAAGGCAGGACAAGTTTTAACTGCTGGATTATAACCACTGAGAAACAGGAGTGTGTAGTGAGATCCTCCACAACCACTGATACACCGGTTGGTGGATCAAGGTTATTGTGTTGATGTGTATGGCGTGACATCATAATTCCACGTGCAAGGTGCATCACATTTATAACATTTTTAGTGCTTGCGAATATGTAATGTATTTACTTTTCCCACCAACACCTTATTTTGCATGCTAAAGCTCTCAGCGTTCATGTGTGCTTATGTGAAGTGACGTCACAGGGACAAATGAGTTGCATTATAAATTGTGCTGGAATCATAATTTCACACTTCCTCAGCTGTTACATTTAAAGTGCTCAGCTTTCTGGTTATTGTAGAGAAAAAAAAATGTCACAGTGGAATCTTCCAGTTTAGCTCCCACTGTAGGAAAAATTTTCAAAGTAATAAAGTAAATGAAAGGGAAAAAAAAATCTGTGAGATTTGGGCTTCTGGGTGACTGGAAAGCTTTTGAAAATCCCTTGATAAACCTTTTGTTACCTAGTATTTGGCTTAATTTTCACAACTGTCAATGCTCTACATTGATCTAGTAGAACTTGGTCATTACCTCTAAATATTTGCCTCTATATTTGAGTAACTAAAAGTGGGTTTCTACACCTGACTTTAAGGAACTCTTTTGGAAAGGATTGTCCACAGTTTCTTTGGTAGAATAGTATTTACAAGGTTATTGCTCCAGAGAATGTTCCTTGTGTAACTACAGGGCCGCATGGGTCAGTTTTATTGTTTACTGTACATTGCCATTCAGCAGTTATGGGAAAATGTATATGTGTAACAGTTTGGAGAAATGCTCGGAATTGGTAGTGGTTTTACGTTGACTCACTCAGGACTTAGACTATGTATGAGGAGTACTGATTTCATTTTAGAAAGGATTGGCAGAAGATAGAAATGGACATTAATTTGAAGTGCTGACATTGCCAAGTACAGTTTTAAAGGTTGCAGTCATCCCACATTAGGATTCCCCTGCGCTGAGTGGGTTGGCTGCAGTTTCTCTGTGTCCGTTGCAGTTACCTTCAGCCCCGTAGCAAAGAAGGTGCAGATACCATCACAAACATACTTTGTAAAAGCGAAGAGGAATCAAGCTATTTACAGCACACTGATTTGGCGCTATTGATAATGAAACCCACAAAACCTTAATTTTTAACATAAGTAAATATTAGCTTCATTTCACAGAGAGGAAACTTACTCAGCAATGTGAACTATGAATCCTGCCAGCATGCTGATCCTTTGTCAGTCTTTTTTGTCCATTTATCCATCAAATTCAAATTCCTGAAAAGGATTAGATATTTGGAAGTGAAACTGAACACTGTTGGTTAGGAAAGCAGATTTGAAAGAGCACAGGCATTTTACTACAACTGCATGGTTTGGAGTACTATGCACTTCTGAAGACTTAATGAAGGCAACCTTGTTTGCAGTAATTAGTGGCTGAAGGCACTAAATGAATGAATATGCATTTCCAGTGAAGTCATGGTAGCTCTCCAAATGAGTTAGAGAAAGTCAGGATTTTAACCAACCACAATGTTACATCATGAATCATGATTTTATAATTAGAAAGTAATAATATCAATAACAAACCCTTTATTTTCTGCTTCTTTTTGAAACCACAGAAAATCTGTACCAAAAAAAAAGGCACTTCTTAATCCTGAGAAATTCTGATGTGCACTTTCATGTCAGCTTCATCTTATTTTCTCTATAACTCTTCACTCATATAAAATTGTGATGTGAACTCTGTATTAATCTATATAGCTGAGCACAGCAATGAGGTATGTAGGGTGGGAAGTGTACCATGCACCAGAACAGGACATGTGAATATTCTGCCTCTGCCACGAATATGCAGCTTTGGGTCCTATATAAATGTGCTGAATCTGTCCCAGGCACCTTTGCTAGTTAACAGTGGTTTACGCTGTCACAGAAGTGGTATTATAACAAACACATGCAGAATCTTGAAGTTTCCTGACAATTGACTCCTATGCACATACAAACGAGAAAATGGTGTTCAGATAGGAAGCTATCAAAAAACTATGTTTTCCTGTTTATGTACTGGAGCCAATACTGATAGCTTGAAAAGTTTATTGTAGTCCTGAATATTACTAACATGGTTTTACTAATAAAAAAAAATTACTAACACCTCATGTACACTACACACCTGAAATTTTCTGTTCCAAGGTAAGAATACGCAGCTGATGAAGCAGAGGGTTCAACAACAGCTGGAAATAGAGAAGACACCAGCATTGGGGACTATGGAGAGTTAAACCACTTCAACTGCTTTGAACTGGTTATTTAGTTGGGCTAGAAAGCCTCAGAACAGAGATTTTTGGAAAGAGATGTGATAACTGATTTGGTGTTGGTGATCAAAGTCCATAAATGTTGCTTCCTCTGCTCAGAGGTGGTGGAACACTGCAGCGAGCGGGGGGCTTCTTGCGCTTCTTGCGCCAGCGGGATTTTGTCAGTGATGTCAGTGAGGCAAAGATATCTCCCACCAGCTGTTCCATTTAGCTTTCTGCCTCTTCTAATCTATTATTAACCAATAGCTGTAGGATTAATATTGTTTTACATAACCATTTGAAAATTGCTTTTTAGTTTAGCAGCTACAAACATCTGTGCTTGAACATGAAGGGGACAATTATTAACGTATGAACCAGACTACCTGTTGCTTATTTCCCTCCATTTTATCCCTTCATATAAAGAGGAATGTTACAGTAACTTGCATTATTCATCCACATTACTGAAAATGCATAGGATGGATACAGACAAACTGAAAATTCTTAATCCAAAATCTAAATTAAGTTTATGAATCACAAGTACATTTCCACATCTTTGGATCAGTTTGTGAATCCCTGGCAAAGATGAAGGAATCTAAGTTTGTTTGCAAATTTATTTGAAAATAATAATTTCAGTAACTGCATATAGTGATGGTTTTCAGAGCTCTGCTAATGATGTTTGTCATACAATTTACTCTGAAAGCCTTTCATCTAGTGTAAAACCACAAAAATCTGGTGCCTTCAAAACAGCTGCAAGAATTTGCTACATCTGAAAAGACAGTCTGCGACAGTTATTTCAGATGACAAGCTCCAGCTGATTGCCTTAATTGAGACTTAACAGTTCCTATACTGGGTTTCCCATCTTGAAAGAGATACAGAAATTCATGTTATCATGTTTTGTTCCATATATTCTTTTAAACTCATTACCTAATAGACTGTTTTGTTGTGTAAAAATAAACAAAGGTACTTCTGAAAAAGCATTGACCAATGTAGATTCTTTATTTACCCTAAAGATGTACGAGTAGTTCTCTCAGGTGTGGGTGCGACGTGACACTTTTGCCTGTGGTTTATGTGCTAGAACTGTTTTCTCTAATGAGCCACTAGCATGTAGGCAACCTGCTGCTGGTTGTACATGTTGGGAATGACTGATTGTGGTCTGCATGCTTCTTGTAGGTCAATACTCTACAGTTACTCAACTGCATAAGAGAAATCTCTGTCTTTTGAAGAATTACAGAATCACAGAATGATTTGGGTTGGAAGGGACTTTTAAAGGTCAACCAGTCCAACCCCCCTGCAAGGAGCAGGGACATCTCCAACCAGATCAGGTTGCTCAGAGCCTCATCCAGCCTGGCCTTGAATGTTTCCAGGGATGGCGCATCCACCACCTCTCTGGGCAACCTGTGCCAGTGTTTTACCACCCTCCTTGTAAAAATTTTATCCTTGTGTCCAGTCTGAATCTACCACCCTCTATTTTAAAACCATTACCCCTCATCCTATCACAACAGGAAAAAAACACAACCAAACAAAACCATCAAAGACTATTCCGCCCTGATGTTAGGCCCAGGCTGGCTAGCATCCAAGCTGTGCGGGATTAACCTCTCAAGACCATAATGGTTTCATCCACACTGCACAGCACTTGAACCTGAGTCTGCTCCAGGATTCACGTGGTTCAGTTCAAAGCAGGACTGTGTGACAGCCCATCAGAGCAGTGTTTCTATAGCATGACCCTGCAGATACAGTTTGTAACACACGGCAACATGAAGTGGTGTTTGAGGATGCAATAACTACGGAAGTAGCATTGGAGGATGATGGAGGGACGATGGAGTCAAAACTATTGCAACACATTAATGCATATTCCTACATCATTTTGGTACTGTCCCTAAATGCATCATGAAAAGGCTTTTCCTGCTTAGGCCACTTGGAAGAAAACTCTCTGGGGAAGTGAAGGTGCGGGAAGGGAAGGTGCAGGAAGGTACGGGAAGGTGCGGGAAGGTACGGGAAGGTGCGGGAAGGGAAGGTGCGGGAAGGTGCGGGAAGG
>WHYT01016913.1:297091-307944 GCA_009806455.1 Tetrax tetrax
GAAGGGAAGGGAAGGGAAGGGAAGGGAAGGGAAGGGAAGGGAAGGGAAGGGAAGGGAGGAATTTTACATATTGCCAAGCATTGAGTAGTGAGAAGTGAAACTTCTTAATATATGGTTTTAAAACAGAAAGGAAGATTTACACTAGATATAAGGAAGACATTTTGTACAATGAGAGTGGTGGGACACTGGAACAGGTTGCCCAGAGAGGTGGCTGATGCCCCATCCCTGGAAACATTCAAGGCCATGTTGGACGAGGCCTTTACAAGTCCTTTCCAACCCTAACAATTCTGTGATTCTGTGATTGTATGTTTTTTTATTTAGCAATACAGACATAGCCATACTCTACTGCTCAAGAGTAGTTCTCAGCATCTGCTAAAGACCTCAAGGAACATCCTTAATCATCTCCTTCCTTCTGCCTTTCTGTCACTCCCCTCTTTCCCTTCCACCTCCTTCAACACAGTCATTGGGATTTGTCAACTTCTTCTTCTCTTCTTCCCTTCCTTTCTCTTGCAGCGAAGCCCCTCAGGAGCGCTACTCATTAGTTTTGTCCAAAATGCTAGTTGAACCATAAAACAACTGAACAGCAGAGCTGAAGAGGAAAAAAAAAAATCAGAGCTTCCTACCACCATGCCACCACCACTTTTAAAATAAACTTTTTAACAGAAAAGGTTAACTGGACCGAATTTCCTGTGCATTCTAGTCCTCCAGAGTAAGTTGCAGACCTTCTGAAGACTGCCCTTTCTGACTGCCTGGAGGCAAAAATCCAATAAAGTTCCTAACTAATGCCATTGCCTCCGTATTAGAAAACCACACAAGATCATGTGAAAGAGACTGAAGATGTCCTCCAGCACTGAAGTAGTCTGACAAAGGATGTCTTTGCCATCTTTTCAGAGAGTAGGAAAAATCCTGACATGATAGGGAATTTCATTAGGATATTTCAAATGTTTAAAACATGTCTTCAACTAAAATATGTAAATTGTTATATCTGAGTCACTGCTGCTACAGCAAGTACTGAGATGTTTGTTTTGGCTGCCTGAAAAGTTTCCAAAGCCCTCCACTTTTACATAAGTATGGCAATAAATTTAATGCAAGGATCTTTTAACCACAGTTAATGCATGATCTAAATTAGGTCAGCTTGTATATGTGAGTGTGCTTAGAATCGTAACCTACTTACATCAAATTAGGTCAGCCCACAGTGTCTTGCTTGTTGAAATATGCCTCTAGAGCACGAGATACAAAATCTGTTCAAACATTGACTGAGAAAGCCAGGGCATCTTCAAGTACACCATCATCTGTTTCAGACCAGTGTATCTGCATTTGGCATTTGGAAGTGAGAAAACATACCAGCAACTTAATTTTCCTTAGAGAGTGTAATTATCTACCTCCTCCACCAATACCATTTACCTGTTTATTTCCATTTTATGTCTGGCTGAGCAGTATTGCTTAATCAGCCAGATGAAAATCAAGGGTATTATAGAATATATTTTCTGTTTGCACAGTAAAACTAGCAATACAAACCTTGCACTTTCTTTGTCTTTAATTTTACAAAAGTGTTCCAGTCTTTCAAAGTGTTCATTTTTATGCTCCTGCATTCTTTGGCTAAGAGGAAGCAATATGAGAACATATATTGGTACTTTCTTTTTAGATATACAGCTTCTTCCCTCACTAAGACCATAAATACGATGTTTTTGTTTCCTTAAGCCATCTATGTGTAAGCTATGCTTATTGGGGATTTATTTTATACTATATATTCCTTTATTGATTAACATCTCTCTAATAATACAGTACTGCAAGAACAAAATTGATTGAGTATCATGCAGCTGCAGCTTGACTTCACTAATTCCCTATGAAGACTTTTGGTACTGACGCATACAAGTCTTTTAGCTTAGAAATACACAAATGCACTGAAACGTCAGTATTCTTACTAATTCACTGCAGAAAACATGTGGTATTCCTTATATTAAGGCAAGCTATTTGATGTGCAAAAGCTTTTATGCTTGTAATAGAAATTAACAGAACTTTTAGCCAGCCTTGCCAAAAAGCTGCCTGGCCTCTGTTTTGTGTGCGCTACACTCATCTGAACTGAAAGCCTTTTCAAGAGAAATAGTTTAACACAGCCATCTATATTAATGCACTATTGTTATAGTATTATTTTGAAAATCTCTGGTAAAATATTTTTCAAAATATTGTGCAACTCCTGCCAAACAAATCTGACTAAATTTGATCTAATTTAAGAATTTTCAAACCCATGTTGTGTCAGATCGAATTTGCATATCTAAATACAGTGACTAACTCTGTTCAGTTCTGGTTATTGACACTTGTCTGTAAATTAAAAAGGACCAATAAATAACACAGATCTGAAAATCCTCCTTGCAATGCCTAAGTCCATATAAGAGCTTAGCCTGTTCTCTGAGAGTGCTTAGACCACTTACACGCATATATAAAACTAACATGGAGGTGAGCTCAGTACTTCAGAACTAAGCCTCCAAGAGCACCGGTGTGATCAAGACCACCTCTAATACCCACAGACAATGAATTAAATGGCTAGAAGACAGCATATTCCCCATATCCCCGCCAAGTTCAAGAAGAGCATAGCTGCTGCCAGTAGCACATTTTAAAGAAAATTGCATCCATTTTCCACAGTAATATGGGCTCACTAATTTTCTAAGACGGTGTTAAGTTTTAGACCTTTGTAACATATTTGTTTATATTGGGCTTTTTCTACTTTAAAAATACATCAGAAAGCTTTCTTAGCAATTTATTGAGGAGATAGAAGGTGGAAGAATTGAGAATATTAAAATCATACTTTATTTCTAGATAGGCGTAACATAAGTTAAACTGAAACGTCTAAGTACTGGGGATGCTTGATTCTAGAATGTGAACTTAGTGATACAGAGGAAAGTCAATACAGACTTATGGGGAGAGAAATCAGAGCTTAATTTTTTCTTTATAAATGAAAGATTAAAAAAAAATTGGTCATTTTATCCTGCTTCCAAAGAAAGAAGGCCTTTCAGCTTAGAACACAAAGCATAAGAAAGTCCGGGCACTAAAGTATGAAGTTAGAATTCAATCTGAACAAGAGCTGCATATTTTTAAAAATTAGAGAAATTGTTAGAATAAGTTGGTATCTGGTGTTCTGAACTCTCTTCCTTCTATCTATCTCTTGCAATCATAAATGGACACTTCTAAAAACCATCAAGAAGAACTACTAGGCTTTTTTTGGAGGGAACTTTAGGATAAAGTTTCTGGCAATCAAAGGTAAAATCTCCAGATGAAAAGTGGGTTTAGTTTGAAATCAGTAACAAACAGTCCACTGATTTTAGTAGAAACAAAATTTCACTCTATGAATATAAATGCTCCAAAACAAACTGATGGTAGGAAACAATCTTTGATTTTATCTGAGTACTAGCTCTTTTTTGCTTTTTTTTTTTTTTTTTTTTTTTTTTGAGTTTGTCCTCATTTTGTTCCTTACCTTACCATTGTTTTTGTTGTTTGTATGTTCAGATGTGGGTAGTGGTAGAGAAGAGGAAACCTGTTTCTTACTTCTAATTCATCTGTTTCTGAGAAGCCACCCTAGCCCTTCCTTTGCTCAGCTTTGGATCTTTTAAGGAGTCTTATATTTTAAGCATTTGGGCTTACAATCAAGCATGAGAAGAATGAAATAACGGAAAGAATTTTCTCTTTTTCCTTAGCACAAGATTGAAGAAAGATCAATTCAAACTAGGAAATTTACTTGTGGACAAGAGAAAGCTGATTATCTAGTAGCCTATGTAATTCAGATAATGAGAGGTGAAAATATGCCATGGGCTAAACTTCAGAGGCCTTGTCTAATTCAACAAATTTTAAAGGAAGTGGTGAGGGAGGAAAAAAAAAGCCAAATAGGCTTAGGTACTGAAAACAGATTTCTTTTAAAGTAAAAGCTAATTGTTGCTAAAAGTGTTAAGCAGAAAACCTGAAGGGATTAGTGTTCATTTAAAAAAAAATAAGGAAAAAAACCTTCTCTGGATTCTTTGAGATCCCATTGATACAGAACAAAGCTGAAAACTTCTATTTCCTGCTGCTGTTGGCAATGGAAGAATGGAAAAGATAAAAGGCATTTTTCAGAAAACTGAGTTTTGTATGCAAGCTGCAGAATGTAGTAGGAAGTTCAAATGCTCCAGGTTTAGCCATGACACTACAGTAAATTACCAGCCTCTGTTTATTTTACCAAGACTCTTTTCAGTGCCTGAACCAGCTGATTAACTTAATTGTAGCCAGCTTTGGCACCTCTGTATTACATTTCACTTGACAAAGAATCCCTATTGCTGAACCCTAACCACAGGACCATCCTTCTTCCCTTTCAGGCTTCCTCCCAGAAACAACGTGAATTACATGCCCAGTTTAAAAAAATGCTGGTTTCTTTGTGTCACTATTAATCATTATGAGGCTAAAAAGGAAAACATGATGCTAAATCAATTGCAACATGTACTATCTGAACTTCAGCTCTCATGGTACTGTATTAATCTAGTCCTGATTACACAGGACCTTGAATTCCAAGTGATTTCAGTACATCCAATTTTTAAAATACTGGCAACGATTATTTTATTTTTGTACATACTGTTATTTCTATTAACAAATTCTAAATGTCTAATAAGAATTCTACTCTAACATAATTAAATGTTATTTCTCTAAAAGTAGCAACATTTCTACAAGACCTACTATGATCAAGACCTGCTCCTAAACCTACTTTATGATAGCTATGATATCCATGAAGTTCTGCAGTGGATCATATTATGAGTTCAAAAGTTATAATGCTATAAGTAAAAAAAAAATAAAAATCAAATCAAGCACAGAAAGTCATTTGCTGCAAAAGCAGGAATTCATGGTTACCCAGGATGTAACTAAATTTCTTCAGATTAAAATGTACTCCTGTCTATAATTAGGCAAGAAAACTTTAGCTTTTTCGATATAGATATGTGTGCATGTATGCACATATTGGAAACAAATAAAATATGAACCACTGTTAGAAGAACAAGAAGGGAGGAAAAAATAAAGTCTTTGCCTAAGTAAACTGAATTATGAAGTGAGCGTGGTACTTTGTTACTGACAGGTACTGCTATCAGATTAAAAACTATTATTAGTGCGAGATTAGGTACAGGTATATTTTTAAGTAAAGACAAGCACTTGTGTTATGTTAATGTAGCCAGCAGCCTGTCAGACCCTGAGCTACTAAGTCAAATTTCTGGTTTTCTAAAGTGTAAGGATGACTTAAGATGTTGCTACTGAAGTCATGACAGCAAGAAATCTCAAATGTAAAGTGACTACAGAAGACAAAGGAAGTGAAATTCAGAATGTTTCAGAGAATCTTTAAAAGAAGAATAGAATATTCAAAGGTCAGGAAATTCCCCCCACATTTACATTTACAACATGAATGCTTCCAAAGGAAATGAAGGTAGTGATGTTTTATTTCTATTTTCTGTATAGGTTATAATAGTATTGAATCAATTTCTGCATATAAATATGATGTAATTTCTGCTTAACACAGTGCTACCTTGTGATAATCAAAGACATTTTGATCTCAGTAGGATGTGCAGTTTTCCATTCCTCTCATCATGGTGCTCGTAAGACAAGCAAAGACACTGGATAGTATTGTCATTCATTCTCATTTTCAGGAGAACTTACTAAAAGCCATTTAATCATGTTTCTGTGGCATCAATGTAGTAAATCATTTTGTGTGGTACAAATGAAAATAATAAATTTAAGATCATAGAATAATTCAGGAAAGAATCTCCAGAGGTCATCTGTTTCAACCTCTTGCTCAAGTAGCTTTAACATGAGGTCAGAACAGTTTGCTCAGGGCTTTATGTAATCAGGTCTTGAAAACCTCCAATGACACAACCTTTCTGGGCAACCTGTTCCACTGCTGGACTCTCATGGGGAAAAAACTTTCTCTTATAGCTGCTCAGAACAAGTTGTGTTTCAAATGATGTGCATTGTTTCTTGTCCTTCTGCTACACAAGACAGTAAAGACTATGACTCCATCTTATTGATAACTGTCTATGGTAAAACCACTGGTCTTCTCAAAAGCTGAACAAGCCCTTGTTCAGCTTCAGTTGCTTCAGTGCCTCCTTCTCTGGCAAGTGCTCAAGCCCCCAGTCCTCTTGGTGGCCCTCCACTGAATCCACTGCCATTTATCAACATCTTTCTGGTACTGGGATGCCGCAAACTGGACACACATTCTAGATGTAATGAGTGCTGAGTGCTGGAGGATAATGACTTTTCTTTGTTCCTGTTAATACAGGCCAAGATGTCTTTGGTCTTTGCTGCCAGGGCAAACTGCTGGCTCATGTTCATCTTGCTGTCCATCAAGATCCCTAGGTCCTTTTCAGCAGAGCTGCTCCCTAGCTGGAAACCTCCCACATTTATCATTGTGAAAGGTTATTCCTTCTAATGGTGCAGCCTTTTGCATCTGTCCTTCTTGAATTTGTGGGGATGTCTCATGACAACATGCCAAACTGCAGAATATTCAAAACACATAATACTTAAAAATAATTTTAAAAATATTTTATTTCCCACTTTCAAGGAAATTTTGTAAAATTTCTTTTCTACTTACAAATAAGCAAATTTGTTATAGAATCTATTAGAGGTAACAAAAACAGTACCAATGCAAGTAATTTGTACTGATAAAGTGAACAATATGACATATTTTGAATTTTTCTGATTGTTGTTGTTTTAATTTCATAGCTATAATATTGCAAATAAGTTTGTGCAGTATCCTTGATTTTCAGATTGTACCTATCATTCTGTTCTTCTTTCAATGGTTTGGAGAACTTATCTTTGTCAGTCTTCACTCATTAAGAAAATTCAGTATAGCTAAGAGTGTTTTCACAAAACAGCTTGCTTCACTTATGAAGAATATGAAAAGAAACTATGGCTCAACCTCATGCTTAGTAGAAATTTTGAGGTATGGACCATAGAGCAGACTGAGGAACTTTTCTTGCTATTATGGCGACAACATGACATCATATAACCACATTTTAAAGTGAAAAAAAAATGCTATCTTTAAAAATGTTATGGTTACTTGTAAATTTTTGAATCTTCCTGAACCAGACTCTGCTTCCTGAAGGATGTGCATTGAGGGATTCTACTTATGCAAAGGAATGGATCACACCCCTGAAATAGATTAGTATGGAGCCTGGATTCTTTACAGAATGAAATGTTGAGCTGGATTTATGTAGAGATCTTATGTGAGTCAATGAAAGTGTAGGACACCTAATTCAGCAATACTTTTTGTTTTGTTGGGTTTTTTTAAAGAATATTTTTGCAGGGATGGAATACAAGTAATTTTAATTATGATAAAAATATTGTAAATACAAACTCCATTGAATCTTTTCTAAGACAAATTGTCCAAGGCATTTTCTATGCAGCATACACAAGAACATCTGAAAATACATGAAATTAAGAAGTAGAGGAAACAAAATATTAAAAGACAGCATGCTGTGATGCAGATGTTGCATACAATTAACTGAAAGCTGAACTAATTTTTCAGTTTATGTTTTCAATTATGTATTTTATACAAAAAAAATGCAGTTATTTCTTGTTTCAGTCTTGTTTCCCATCACAAACTGTATTTAAAAGAATTATCTGTCTTGATTTTACAATACTGTGATGAGGAAATTGCAGCAACATTTAGCAAGTTTCTTCAACAGCTAGTCTACTTCCCTAAGTCTGCATGTTACTTTGAAGCCTAAGATTCCAGCCATTGAATCTTGCTTGTCTTTGTCTATGGTAATGAAAGTACTTGTAAACTGATAGCTGACCTTCCTTTAAGTTTTCCTTTGGTGAAGTAAGAAGACTGACTTCCTTGAATTTCCTGGTACAAGACATGATTTCCCATCATTCTTGTGGTTCTGCTGTGAACACTTTCCAGATTTCAACATCCTGCTTGAAGTGTAGATATGAAAACTAAAGCTAATATGGCTGTAACTCCACTGCCAAATCTGGATGCAAATCTACTCATAATTTTCCCTTCATAAATACAAGAAGCTTTTTTTTGTGTCTGAGCCCCAGCATTAGGCTGGAAACTCAAAGTTTATTGAGTAACTATTGTGATACTCACTTATATTGAAGTATTAACTGTTAACAAAAGTAAGTCGCTACTGTCAGGTCATACATTCTTTGCTTTTTAAATTATGTTTTTACTTTTACTATATGGAAATATGTACTGTTTGATACTTCATCATGTAATCCACTTAACTTTTTATTACTTGACATTGTGCCACGATTTGCACTTATTTTCAATCTTTATCAGTAATTATTTTATATTGCTTTCTAGGCCATTGATAAAATATATAAACAGTATAGGACAAAGGAGTAACCCTTGAAGACCCTTGCCTAAATAGAAATTGTGATTTCCAGATTAAGTACCCTTCTACATCATTCGGGTTTATGGCTTGTAGGCAAGCCTTTCTGAAAATAATACTTTTCTGTTTTCACATGGAGAACTTCAGTATGCAAAGTCAGAATTCAACATTTGTTAATTAAATTTGGCTTTTGTTAAAGAAACTAAATATTGAACAAAAGCAAAAATCTAAAGATTCCAAAACATCCAAAAGGCAGACAACTGCATTGCAGTTTCTTCTATCTCTCTTTTTCACGAGACGAAAAAGCCAGAGTCTTGTAAGAATATATACATGTAATGTTCAAGAATATCAGGGATGAAATTTTGACTGAGTTGTACATGCTATGAGAAGAAATGGTTCTGGTAACAAAGCAGATTAATTTGTATGCATCATGAAGTCTGTTGTCATAAGTAAAACGAGGATGTTGAGGTTTCAGCATGGTTTGCGGGGGCACAACAAAGTTACATCTGTTTCTAAGATAGTACTTAGCTACAATGTGCTGGTGTGGTTAGCACGAAATATGTAGAGTGAAAAGACACAACATTATTTGCCTGAAGTGATAAGCTTACTGGCTTCTATTCTGAGCTTCGTATAGTACCTATAGATGCTTTGATCTGCTACCGCTAGACTATCAACTTTCCTTTCAAACTTAGTGTGTCTTTAATCAACAAAGAAACAAACCTGCCATTATTGACATCAGGATGTTTTAAAAATCTGACAAAATGTTCATTATTTTATCATGACAGAAAACAGAATTTATTTTACAGGTAGGTCTGCTCGTCATTTTCTAACTGTAACTATGACAGTTTATCTTTTTTTTTTTGTTTGCATGCTGCTATTGCTTTTTTGATACATCATTTTACACCTCGAACAGGCAATTTAGAAACCTCGTTAGGAACATCAGCAAATGTTATGCAGGTACTATACTATGTCATGCATATTCAGCTAAAAAGTAAGAAAGATACATTAAAAATGTAAATGTATTCTGTGCAGATAGCACTTATCAACAAAGAGCAAAGGTTTGTGGTTCCTTAGGAGTTAGCTGATTTCAATGGGACTATTCATATTCATAGAGGGCATCATATGTTTGAGTACTTTGTTGAATCAAATCAGGGAAAGGAAGCTTTAAATGTTTTGTGTAATTGTTACTAGGGTGCTGCCCAATGCAGAAAAAAAAATAGCCCAGAATGACAGAGCAGTGTTCGGCCATGAGTAGGCATTTTGGAAGTACTTACTTTTAAATTGTGTTTCTAAGCTAGTAAGACAATGTAGAATACACAAAGTTTGTTAACCTCTTGGACAGTTGACAGAATGCAAATTAGAAGGTATCCTGAGTTCAGATAGTGACAGATACTCACTTGCTGTGTCTAGTCCTCAGAAAGCTTGAAACTGTAGATCAGAAGAAAGAGAACCACAGAAAATGGAGGATTTATTAGACATGTCAATGTTGAATTCTGGAGAAATTAATTATAAAAAGCATCCTAAAATTTATGTTTAAAAGTTCCATGAGAAAATACAGTTCCTATCATCTAGTCACAAGAGAATGGAAAGGTTGAATAAAACTGCAAGGAAACACAAACTTCTTAATAACAAGAAAATTTCTATGAAAACTATTTCACAACGACTTCCAGGAAAGCCAGTAAGAGTCAGACTGGATATGGAAAAAGAAACAGCAACTTCTGCAGTAAATAAGGAGAGTGTTTCACCAAGGCTCTGCTTAATCTGCCACAGAAGGCAACGTCCGCTAGGTGTCACCTGTGCCAAAGAGACTTTTGTACAAACACCCTTCGTCCGCGACAACCTGCGACGTGTGTCTGCGCTACGCGGTGTCCTTTAACACACTGTGCCTACTAAAAGGGGACTAAAAAGTCCTTTACTGAAAACAATCGTGCGGAACCCCACCGTAAATTCCAGAGATGACTGACGCAGAATTAGCAGTGGGACCACAAAGGGTACAGCGCCTACCTCACTGCTTCGTGTGGGGCCTGCTCAGCGCAGCACGATGGGAGGGGAGGTCGCCGGGGAGCCCCCTGTGCCACCCGCGCCCTTGGGCTTTGCGTGGTGCTGCGCTGGAGAAAGAGCCTGCAGATCTCTAGCGGGTGGTAGCAGGGCTGAACTTTAACGGAAGGTTAGAAACAGAAAGGTTGGATAACAAAGATTCATGACATCCAGTGCCAACAAGCACTCCATTTTCAGGTACATGGTATCCTTTTGGTAGTTTACCCTGGCCTTAGAGAAAAAACTGTTTTCATTTACTTATTTTATTAGCTATAGATTGCAATATGTTTTTAAAAATTAATTAATACATTTAATTAATCAAAAATTAGTCAAGTATAAACTATACACATTAACCAAAGGTGACCAGTTGTATCTTAGCTGACTTACAAGAATTAGACATACTCTGTTCTTATACCAATTATTAATGAACACACTACCAGCTCTATTTAAGTACAGAAGTAAGTTGCATTTTAT
>WHYT01016913.1:307964-337011 GCA_009806455.1 Tetrax tetrax
TTTTTTTTTTTTTTTTTTTTTAAATTTAAAGTAACAGAAAATTTTACCATGGGGTTTTGCTCTTGCAACATTAAACAAACAATCCCTTCCCACAGCAGGGAGAACTGGAGATCTAACACATATTTCTTTAAACTTTAACAAATTAAAAAAAAATATATTACTGTTCAGGAACTAAAATTTTTCATAGATTGGTGCCTTTACATGTGGTGTTTTCTCCATTAGTTGACTGGTTGTTCAGCTCTTTGGAGAAACATTTTAATATCCTATGAAAAGGAAAACAGAAAGTTAAAAGGTCATTTAATGTAGCAGCCTAATCTACCTTAAAACTTGTAATAATAATGTCTGTCCTTCCATGGGGTGGGCTTTCTAGCTAGTAACTAGAAAAGTCTGATGAAAAACTAACTTCAGTGGAGATATATTACTACAAATCACACTTTCCCTAGGTTACATAAGATATCTTCCAGAAAGGCACTGAAAACAATGCTGTCATTCAGCTTAAGCACTATTTATGTTCAGCACACTAATGAAAGCATAAACATACAGTGACAAATGTAGAAAGCACATTCTTCATGGCCAATTCTAGAAGAGTTACTGATGAATCACTAAGATCGCCAAGATGATGTTTTCATGTTATCGACACGACCTCATTGCCTTCAGTGGTTTTACAAAACTGCAGTGTTATAATGCAACTCTTAAAGCAAGCAGAGATCTTAAGCAGCTGCTTAAACTTACCAGTTAAGAGAGGTAATAACAGTGTTAAAACAGTAAATATTATTCAGAACATACAGAGACAAATTCTTCAATAAAGTTCCTTCTTCTATATGTCATATTTAGGTTGAAATTAAACACTTCAAGCAAATGGAAATAAAAGAAAATACCTGTAAAATTTGGAATAATAGATACCTGCATTTAGACATGACAGAGTTATTTTTTTTGTCCTGTTCTGCATTCTTCACAACACATTGTTCGATTTATTACTTTTCAATAATTTTGCACTAAGACAGTATTGTCTATTTCCAACTCAGCAATACTATGTATTGTGTAAGTAGGATGAATAAGGAATTCGTGATTTAAAAAAACTAATGTGCTGAATGTTTAATACAAAGATAAATACTAATTTAACTTTCTAGCATTTTCTAATATCATCAGTAAACAGATTTTTCCTTTAGAAGAATAATCAAGTCAGAATTTTTATTAAATAAATTACTTTAAATTCAAATGCATACTCCAATATGTATTTTGTGCATATTTTGAAGATAGAAATCTCTTCAAAAGCAGAAACCACATCTATGTAATGATGCCTCATGCACTTTGCAAAATATCAGGAGCATTTCAATGAATACAGAATTATGTTAAACGATAATTTTACTAGTCCTTTGTTTTAGAAGGTAGTGCTAACATTTATCTTTGGCTCTAAGAAATACCTCAGTTTAAGGAGGCCTTTTTCAGCACATTGAATCAGAAAAAGATGTTTCAATTCCGGTTTGACAAAAGTAAATGTGAGCAAATGGAACCTTCAGCAAGTTCATTATCAGTACTTATCATTACCACACAAAGCAGATGAGGATCTCAGTAAACTCTAGTGCTTCTGGCATGACAGAATATGAATTTTAACGTGAAAGTTCTAAATGTAAAGTACAAATCTAACTTCCTGTAAAAAATAAGTTTGAGAAAGCTACTGCTGATCAATGTGGAGCAAATTATATACGGAGACACATCCAACACTGTCATTGTGTTTGTGTGTGTTGGAAGTGGAAACTTTATGCTCTAGTAATGTCACAGAAATATATTGCAAATATCAGTCTAAAAGCAAGAATCGTGTGATTTAAAATTACAGTTGGATGCAGAAGAGAGTGACAGAACAGCATTTAAGAATGAAAAAAAGTTTCCTCTTCTAGTTTTGCAAAGGAAACCAAAACTAAATAACCTCAAAACACTGGAGAAATTGTACCCCAGCAGATTTCCTATGTCTGTGTTTAATGAAGCAAATAATATTTATGTTACATGAATACAATGAATGAATATTTTTATTATTTTTTTAATGTAAGAAACAGTATTTTTCATGTATCTTTGCATCCTTTTTTTTTTTTTTTTTTTTTGATGTAATAGATAATAAAGAGAAGCATAACATAGGGCTCTTTTTTCAACTAGGTATTTAAACACTGAGTTAAATTTTCCTTCTCTTGCACACTGGAACATTTAAAACACCACATGAAAAAGGCTTCTCAAGTTTCATAAGTATTACAACTACTGCCGATGAGTAGACAGTGATTCAGCAGTGCTTTTTCCTGCCAAAACATCAAGTTTTGGCTATGAACTATATGGTCCACCTCATAAGCCTTACTGAAAAGAATCTGTATGAACTTTCCCTAGACAGAAAGTATTTTTACTTTGTTAAATAATACATGGAGTTTTGAATGTTTGTTGAGTTGTGTAATGTTAAATGGCTGCTGTGAGTATAAGCAGTATAAATTGTTCAACAAACTAATACATGTTTTTGATAAAGACATGTTAAGATGTTATTAGAAATCCTTTCTCAGTGGAACTCCAATTCAAATGAATATCTGAGTAACATTACTGAAATTATTAACAGAACCAACAACAATAACAGCAGCAAGAATATGACAATTAATTTAGAAAGAACAAGCTTGATGCAAGGGCCTATGTTAAATGTATTCAAAACACAGACATTTAGAAATATAAGGTGATATCCAGCTTCAAAACTAGTGTTTATAAAAAAAAAAAGATTATTCAGGACTTGAAACCATGATAAAAAATGTAACATATCATTATTAAATGCATAATAGTTTTGATATCAACAAACTGATTGCTAATTATTAAACTACTTGTTATTCTCAGTAACCACAACAATGTAGTCCACTCAAAAGATTAATGCAAGCATCAGGAATTATAGTAGTAGGATATATCTCAGACTCTTTATTTAAATGTATCACCATCAAAATGTGGAGTTAATAAAATGTGTTGTTGTTTCTGTATTACTGTACCTGTGATGATAGTCTCAGGATAGAAGGCAAAATTTGTAACGAGAAATACCAGGCTTGAAGAAGACCCCTTAACAGTTCAACCTTAATAGACCAACCTATGCAGTGGAAAAAGTAGAACTGCTTGCTTCTTCCAGCTGAATCAATCTAATAAAAATATTATATCATGGATTATTAAATCTATTTAAAGATAATTTCATTCAGAATGTAATGAAGTGCATTCATAAGCACACACTCACATATAGATGTGGTCTAACTATTCTAAAAGAATAAATTTCATCTGATAAGCGAAAAAAAAACATGTTCATAATGGCAGACTGCTTGAAAGTTCTAGTTAGGACCAGAAAGACTTCTAATGAGGACAGAAAAGACCAGATGAAAAAGTAATAGAATTTCCAAGCTTATTTATTTGTGGGCATTTATACTGAGGTAATAGAAAGGTGATCATCATGTAGGATGTTGCCATATGCACTGGCATATGAACTGAGAAAACAAACTCCCTTCAAAAGATAAGGATATATCTCACCTAGAGATAATATTTTTATCAGAAATAGCATTGCTTAAAATTGAACAGGTCATGAAGAGGCCAAAGGAATCTGATGTCCTAACTTAAATTTTAAAAATTGTGATCTAGATATTCAATTTATAGTTTTCAGCAAAACATTTTATTTTCCACTGTTTATGACTGCAGTAGCAGAAACATTTTAACCTTAGAAACCACACCCCGACTTGCTATATTTATCTTGTAAAAGATCTCAAAATAACAGCACTGTGGTTGAATTTCATTTTTACAGAGATTTTTACAGTCTCTGGAGAATTTCTGAAAAAAATAATTGACGTTAAAATTATTGTTTAGTGGTTTTGTAAATTTATGGGGAAGAAAGAGGTTCACTTGTTCACCAAATACAGTTCTTTGAAGAACTGTCAGAGGAAAACTGTTCCAGGAATACATATCCTTTTGACCAGAATCTTTACTTACATAGAACAATGGCCACTGGGTCTATATGCATGTTTGCTAGTGAATATAATAATTTGCTGTATAGTTGAGTAAGAACTTGTGGTCTTCGTTCTTCCCCACTTAGGCAGAATTTGAAAGTAAGACTGTAAAGTGTTGCTTTCATGCAGAAAACAGCCATTTGTACTTACCAGCACAGCCAAAGAATATATCCTTGTCTTTTTAAGTATAGAAACCATAGAGCACTATATTTGAGATATGGTCAGTATACGCCCTTGCAAGGGGAAATTCTAAGTATTGCAAATGAAAACTGAAGCTGTCAAGTCAGGAGATACAGGCATGAAATGAATCTGACAAATAATTGTACAAACGGGTCTTTGGTAGACAAACTGTGGAAGCTGTATGTGCTCTGAAACCCCCAGCTACTGCCCAGATTCATATACAACAGTTTCTCACCTACACCTTTTCTCATAGACTCACAATTTTTATAACTGTGCTGTCCTGAAGGTATCCTACCAGCCACAAATAAAACAGGTGACTGATGATAGCTAATACTTTTTAAACATAAACCACAATCTATGACTTAAGCTATCTAACATAGTTTCTCCTGAAAGTGGTACTGGAAGATTAGAAATTTTGATTAAGAATAGACGCTGCTATTTACATATGACATTACTCAGTTTACACCCTAGTTAAGTGTTACTTTAGGTTGCATCACATTCAGTCTTCATGGGGAGCTTGCATTATGTATGAATGTTGCAAAGTCAGGGAGGTGTTTGTATAAAGAGTGGTTCTTGAGATGGATCATGTATAGAAAACAGAGCTAGTTTAACAAATGCTGTGGTCTACAGGAATTCAATGAAGTTGGAAAAAATGTTCAAATTAGGGAATGCAGTACTTGATTAAATAAAAAGGGTCAGGAAGAAAGCTTGGGGAAGGGAAGGTGTGGGAAGGGAAGGTGCAGGAAGGTGTGGGAAGGTGCGGGAAGGGAAGAGGAGGGGAAGGGAGGCGAGAGGAGGGGAAGGGAAGGAATGACCTAACATTCCATGGTGTGTCTTCCCAAATTGAATGAGATACTAACATAGCCGTGACAGATAATGAATGATAGTTACAATCTTCAGTTGTGTTGTCTTTGCCGTACATTTTCCTTTTGTATGTCTTCCTACTATAGGAAATAATTTTTTAACCCTTACTTTGACAGAGTAAATATATTCTTTTATTCTTATATCTTGTCTTTTGCTAGCAATGATTATGAGTTATATAATAAATGCTGGGCACTTAATTTCTTACAGGTGATTAATATAATGAAGAAATAGCAAGTTACTCCTGGAGTATCATGTATCTTATTCAGATTTACAGATTGTGGGACACTGTGTGCCCCTGCTGGCGATCATCACAAACTTGTGATGACTGTTTATGTTTGATATTTGGACATGCAAATACAAGCATCCTTGCATCTTTACACACAACGTTTTCTTACACTTGATATATATCACGTATTTTTGCCATAGTTCAACCCATTTAATAGGTTGATACTGTGCCTAAAACTTGCCTTATGTGCAACTGTTGTAATGCACATTTAAACTTAAGTGCCAGTAACAGGGAAGGTCTAGAGAATGGCAGGAAAGAACATTTAAACCTATACTGCCTCTAAATGCCCTTTTCTGCAGTCTGGTTGGCCTAGGATGGAATGTGTTCTATCACATATCTCATAGGGTCTTGCAGTAAGATCCTTTTGGGAAGATAATTCCACCAGGCTCCTTCCTATGGGTGGGGGGAAAGGCAATGCCATGTGTGACAAGGCAGTACAGAACCTGTAGGCAGCTATGGGTGAGTAAGACAGGTATAAAAAAATATGTGAGAAAGCAGCACAGTATCTGATGGATGGAGTTTTCAGGGAAAACAAAATAACTGTTGTAGTCTACAATCTGCTGTGCTGTATATCTACCTGGTCCACACTGCAAATTGACAGTATCTAAATTAATTACAATTACATTTCTGGGATAATACAAATTTCAATAAGTATACTTACAAATTTCCTGGTGCTAAAAAGCAATACTTACAGGAAGCTTGTATTCTTGACAGGTGCTGATCAAGTCTTGAATGAAAGGATGTTTCAAAAGGAGTGCAACTGGAATTGGTGTCAGTTTTTCAGTGCCTAATCCTTCGTATATTTTGACGAAATGCTTTAAGAAAAAATAATATACGCTCAATTTATTGAGTATTAAAAAAAAATCTGGGGAAAAGCAAAGATCGCAGCAGGTTTTTATTTAACATATAATGCCAGGTACAGAACCTTCTTTGAATCAATCAGTATACCTTATCATAGCTGTCTTCCTTCTCCAGGTTACTATATCTGTTATTATCTTCATCTTTACTTCCTCTAGTATGAAACACCTTGAGTAGAGTTGCCACTGAAATAATTCCTTTATCCATGTAATTCAAGACTTCCTTTTCATCTTCTTTCATTAAAGTTTTCTTATTTGGCACTATGTTGGTATAAGGAAAAGTCTAAGAAAATAAAGCATAGGTATAATACTTGGTGATAAATAGTCCGTCAGTAGGTCTAACAGATGGACATCTAACAGATGTTTCAGTTAGACATTGATTAAATTTTTTGATGCATTGACATGCATTAAAAGAATCGTGGCCAGCAGGTTGAGGGAGGTCATTCTATGCCTCTATTCTGCTCTTGTGAGACCTCACCTGCAGTACTGTGCCCTGCCCAGTTCTGGAGCCTCAAACATAAGGACATGGGCCCACTGGAGCGAGTCCAGAGAAGGCTGTGAAGATGATCAGAGGGCTGGAGCACCTCTTCTATAAGGACAGGCTGAGAGAGCTGGGGCTATTCAGCCTGGAGAAGAGAAGGCTCTAAGGACACCTTATATTGGCCTTGCAGTACTTAAAGGGGGCTTATAAGAAAGATGCATGGGAAGAAAACCTTTAGCAGGGCCTGTTGTGACTGAATGAGGAGTGATGGTCTCAAAACAGAGGGAGGTAGATTTAGAACAGATAAAAGGAAGAAATTTTTTACCATGAGGATGGTGGAACACTGGAACAGGTTGTTCAGCGAGGTGGTGGATGCCCCATCCCTGGAAACATTCAAGGGCAAGTTGTAGGGGGCTCTGAGCAACCTGATCTGGTTGGAGATGTTCCTGCTCTTGGAAGGGGGGTTGGACTAGATGACTTCTAAAGGTCCCTTCCAACGCAAACTATTCTATGATTCTATGTTTCTATGATTAAGGATCAGTAGATTATACTACTTAACTTCAGTTCTTACTAAAGAAAAAACATCAACTCACACAAAATTATCTACTGATCTACAGGATGAAGCAATGGATTCTGAGAGTCCAGAAATATTCATAATGTTGGTGTTAGCAGAAATGTAATAAAAAACTTTTTCCAGGAATGTGGCCAGCATTCCACTGAGAAAGTAATATTCTTCTCAGCAATAAAACATAAAAATACTTAATAGTTAAAAATTACAATACTCTACCAAGAACTTTATGTTTCTATAGGGAGTAACCCTGGTAATACTGGATGTTCACATGAAAAAGATGAGTTTTCTAGTCCAAATCAAGGAGTCACTGCAATAGCTTTATTTTGGCTAACAGTTACCATAGGCTCACTAGCTTTCCACAGATAAAGATGAGAAAGACCTTAAGCAGAAAAAAATTGAAGTTTAGTATAAACAAGAATCTTTATGGTGATATTAGAGATAGTGAAAGAGAAAAAAAAATCCACTATAGAGATTTGTGAGCACAAATATAAGAAAAACCCTCACATAGGTGAACAAGGCTTTGACTAGATTAGACTAATCTGACTAGTACATTTTGGTCTTATTAGATTCATAGAATCAGAGATTCTATAATGTCACCTGTCCCTGCCCTCCCTTTAATCCTGACCCATGAGCTCTCTGTCAGCTCCTCATCCATCCCCAGGTGGAGCTCCATGCACTCCAGCTGGTCATTAACATAGAGGGCAACACTCCCTCCTTGTCTGCCCTGCCTGTCCTTCCTAAAGAGCCTGTATCCCTCCATTCCAACATTCCAGTCATAGGAGCCATCCCACCACATCTTCATGATTCCAACAAGGTCACAGCCCCACAGGTGTGCACATTTGTCTTCTTAAAAAAGAAGAACTCTTCTTATTTTTTGTCCCTGCTACATGCATTAGCATAGAGGCACTTAAGCTGAGGTGAAGCTGACTTGGTGGCTGGAGCAGCTGGGATTCCCTTGAGCTGCACTTTAGGTGCTCTCGTACTTACCTGTGATCCTTCCCCAGGTTCTAGGCACCTGTTGCTGATACTGGTGCCATACTGACAGTAGTGGGATGGACTGCGATTCCCCTCCACTGGCAACATTAGTTTACTGCCCCCTTTGCCAGTCTGGTAAGCCTTTGGCCAAAGACGCTTTTCCCCCTCTCTGTCAGGTGAACCCCAGCAGCCCTTAGTAGACCAGACTTCTCAAAGCAAGTCCCATGGTCTAAGTAGCCAAATCCCTGGCTCTGGCACCATTCCTGTAGCCATTTGCCATTGTTGACTTGCCACATTCGACTGTCTTTTTCAGGTCCCTTCCCTTTGACCGGGAGGACTGATCAAAAGACTACCTGTGCCTAATTAGATTAGGTCAAAAAATGTCTTCCATTCGTCTGTACAACTGTACAAGGAGTAGTTACCAGAAAATATCTTAAACTTTCATTAGTATAGGCAAGCAATTTTTCAGACTTTTTGAAGAATACTTCTGAGAAATATTAACAAAGTCAGTGGAACTATTTGCAGAGTTCCCATGAAGTCTTGTAAGGATTGGAGCTACCCAGAATAAGAAAATAACCAATAACCTAGCTAATTTGAAATTTGCAAGCACCGCTCCTATGCCCCAATATTGTACAGTGAAATTTTACCCCACATGGAAGTGAAGCTTCTTTTTTCTGATGAATATATGTTCCAGTAGCAATGCTAAGAGCTCTGTAAACACCTTCAACAGGATCAGAGTGGGAGGCAAAATAAAGTAACATCTCGGTATAGTTGAGCAGAGCAGGATCTTTTCTGGTATCAGCAAATAAACTGAAGAAAAACTACAAAAGGACAAAAATATGTGAATTAATTGCTAGAAGTGGCATTTAATCAAATAGAAATCAATGCTGTAGAGAAAGGGATGAAACAAAGTAATCACTGCTGATAAGTGATATTATCTTTAAAAATGTGTTGACGCTGTGTAAATCAAGACAAATCAGAAGTGTGTCTGAGTCATGCAAGGAAACAGAAATTGTAGGATTCTTTTTTTTCTAGAGTGAGGACTTTCACAGAACAAGGAGAAATTCATAAAACCTAATATAATGACAAATAAGTCCAAACCATTTTCTTTTATTCAGATCACACTATTATTTCCTTCTTCCATGGAGACTTCCATGAGCTTAGATGCAAGGAGCACTTGCCTCACATTCTTTATAAAGGTGGTAACTGTGTAGCAAAATTAATGCAGCTCAAAGGAGAAATGAATAATTAAGTCTTTCTGAGTAGACTATGGTTTAAAATACTAAAGATTCCTTTCCATGTTATTTCTAACTTTGCGACTTTTATACATGGAAATCACATTTTGAAGCACACCCTGACCTCAAAACCCATGGAAATATTGCAGCAGTTATGGAAAGAAAGAGACTCAAGAAACTTTAGAATGAGACCTCTCAGGTTGGAATAGTGAGAATCTCTTCAAAACACCTATGTTTTTAAAGTTACCTTTATAAGATGTGTTAGCCTATCTACAGGCAAAGGCTCTGTGCAACTTTCTGTTATGCTTACATCTTCATTTCCATTAAACCATAAGCCAACCTGATAAAAAAGAAAAAAAAAGTAATTTATTTTCACAAATTAAAATAAAGTGGTCTTTATGCTCTGTAATTGCTGAACAGATAGATTAGTAAGAGCTTAATTCCTAGATTTAATCAAGCTGAATTTGTTATTCATATAGAGTGACATCAGAATAATTAAGTAGTTGTTTGTAACACATACTTCGGGATTTACTGAAAATGAAGTAGGATATGAATCATAGAATCATGGAATCAGAATCATAGAATGGTTAGGGTTGGAAGGGACATCCAAGGGTCATCTAGTCCAACCCCCCTGCAAGGTGCAGGGACATCTTTGACCAGATCAGGTTGCTCAGAACCCCATCCAACCTGGCCTTGCATGTTTCCAGGGATGGGGCATCCACCACCTCTCTGGGCCACCTGTTCCACCCTCATTGTAAAAAATTTCTTCCTAATATCTAATATAAATCTATCTCCCTCTATTTTGAAACCATTACCCCTATGAAGTGACTCTATGATCTTGAAAAAGGTGAAAATTAACTAGGTAGTTGTAAACCTACACTGGCCAAGAAGCAGAGTATGATGCAGATTTTCTGTGTGTTCTGATTTCTTCCTGATAGGGTACCCTTTGCTACCCCATAGCTTTTGTCCTAATTGTTGTTTTGGAAGAAACTGTCCACACACTTCAGTATTGTGAAGGACAGAGGCATGGTTCTTTCCATGCCTGCCTGCTCCCAATAACAAAACTAAGTAAGTTTCCTGTAATGCCTACAGAGCTATCTCTACAACTGTAAATGAAAAGTGCCCAGAAGCAATTCTCCAGTAACAGCCCCAACAGATAGGAAATATCCCATATCAGCTAGACCTTTCCTTCTAAAACAGGATGGTCATGATCAGACTATCTACAGAAAAACTCACTTGCTTGGAAGTGGCCCATGTTAAACCATGACAGGTTGTGCAAATAACATCACGGTATGGACAATAGAGTGCCATTGCCTTGGGATGTTTCCTACCACTGTGTATTAGCAAGAGGGGCCAACTGGGGCATCTCAAGTTCTCCGTTATTCTCACTGAACATTGCTTGTCATTGTTTCTTGTTGAGACAGTAAAATAAAATAAATACAGTTTCATTACATTTTGAATGCATGTAAGTCTCTGTATTATATAGAGAATAAAATGTTTCCATTTTTATTGAAAGATTTAAAGATTAAAAACGAAGTCTATATATTCCCTATTAGATTAATAGACTAATATGGAAGATTTCAAACAGTTGCAAATCTTCACAAATCACAAATGTTAATGAGAAACTCAATTGACTTTCAGTATAGGCACTACCTTAAGATATTGTAACAAAGTTAGAAATTTAATTAGTAACATCCTTTTGCACATTTCTGGTGAATTACTACATTCTTGATTATATAAAATATTGCATCATCATCATCATTATCACTGTTGTTGTTATTAATTTTCTTTCATTTTAATAGCAAGAAAATAGACTTCATGTTGTCTTTAAGATCCTTTTCCAGAAATATATCAGGTAGTTTGCACTAGATGATACAATTATGATATGAATTACAACAATTGATGAACTACTACATTTCTAATTCTCTTCTATTATTCTTTCCTTAATTTTATGGGCTGCACTGACTCATTCTCTAGTGCACCATGTTCCACAGAACATGAATCATTATTTGTTCAAGAAAGAAATTAATAAGAAAGAAATGAAACAAGTACTGAACTCAAAAAAGTTGCCATAAATTGCTTTAAAAGCATACAGCAAACTTTGCAATAAAAACAATTCAGATGCTTCTCATCAATAAATTTGAAATTGGAGGACTAAATTTTACTTAAGTCCGAAAAATTCTATTCCTGTTCTCATATATGCAAAAATTCCAACCACAGTGCTGTCAGTACCATGACCTGTAGGACCTCATACACAGCACATATACAGTGTTTTAATGAGGTTTTTGCAGAAAGAAATTTTTGGTCATGTTTTCAAACGTGAAATAGAGGTGACAGACGCTGGAACTTTTATTTGCAATATTAATTTGCTGTAGAGCAAAATCTTCAGAGCAATGCAGTCTGCTGTGTTGCTTTGGATAGCCTACAGAGGTTTGCATAACATTCTCTTGAGCATCTAATCTATGTGTCTGCCTATATAGTTCTCTTTTGAAAAAGCAGCTTCAGCTGTGGTGTTACCTGTGTGTTTATGAACTTTGAGTCCTTTTCAGTCTTTAAGCAACCATATGAGACTGTATCTTCAGAGTCAACACTGCCATGGAAGTTTGGAAAAACTAACAGGGAGTAAGTCTGGAAACAAACAAGTCTACACCATTGCATATTTACTGTCATTGACTGGATGTGAGCCAGTTCCAATGCTGAAGTGAGTAAATGAATTACTCACTTCATATTGTATTTGAACTAGGATCCTGTGTTATAAATGTACATTCACAGTCTGTGTGTCTTGTAACTGTTAGTTTATTTTCAAACTCTCACAATTCAGTAAAATTTACCACATCAATAGACAAAGACATGCAATAGACCTGCAAATTTTGTGGGTTTTCTGGCTTTGCAGAATTTGTTTCTTCGCAATTCTGGGGTAGGGTACGAGTTGACAGGCACTGATGGAAGTTTTAAGTTAATCAAAGTAGTTCTGAAACTGACAGGCTTCTGGAAAAACACAGTCTTTATTTATTTTTTTAAGGAAACTAATACTAGGTGATTTGAAAACCAACTGCAAAAAAAAAAAAGCTGCTATGAAATTTATTTAAAACAGTTTGAAAATTATGTTAGCATCACCAAACATATATAAACTGACAGAACTCTAGAACTTTTGTGTATACGTGCATACACATATATATCTACATATACATAGCAGACATTAAAAGAGTGAACCAGCAGTCATCCTAAGCAGATTAAGAATCCAAAGTAAAAGTAAGTGAAAATTTAATAAGTAGAATCAGAAGAACTTTGCTAAAAGAAGAAAAATATATTCTTAATATCCTTTTATGAAATTTGCTTCCTGAAAAACCTTGCTGAACTAGGTGACAGTTTAAATAGAACTATCTTTAGACAAAATATTGAATCAAATACTTTTACAATTTTCCATGTATTCATGGCCCAAAACCCAATCATCATTTACAAAACTTCATTATTCAAAAAGTTGTGGAAATATTTAATTAAAGTGGAGCTGGTGAGGCCAAACTAAAATACTGATTTGTGTTTGGGGAAAAAATTTTTGTCTCATAGATGCAGTGTCAAACAAGTTAATAGTACTCAAAGTGCTCACAGAATAGTTTCTTCAGAACAGGAAAGATTTTCACTTGAAATTAATTTAGGAGGAAAGTGGGAAATGGAAGTAAAAAGTAAGCTTAATCTGTCTGATTTGTGGAACTATGCAAAAGACAGATATTAGGCCTTCAATTTTCTGAAGACACTTCATTAGAAAGCACCCACAAAAAGCAAAACTTTTGAAATTCAGACTGAATTTCTGAATGTGAATAAACCCATATATCATTCAATTCAGAGAGTTTAACAAAAGAATATTCAAAAGAGAAAAGAATTATCACCTGCATATAGTCTTCCTGTGTAACAAAGCCGGATCCAGTTACATCAACAGACTTGAAACTATGTAGAGTTTTAAGAAGTTGTGTCAAAGATGGCACTGGCCAAGGCTGCGCTGCTGCTAGTAAGAATCTGCGCCAGTCAGTAAGGTCTGATTTCACTGTGAATGCAGATGCAAGATTTTGTAACTATAAAAATAAAATAAAAAATATTGTCAAATATGCATGCATCAAGATACACTTTCTACATAGTCTGTATCCTTAGATCTTTTTCCTGTTTGGGATGGACAAGGTTCTACGGTGAGATTTCGAAGACGTATAAAGGAGATATGTCATGAAGTAAAACAGGCCACAGACCACTGTCTGTCCACAGAGGCCAGTTGATACCTGCAATTGGTATCCATCTAAGCAAATATGCTGATTCCCTAAACAGGGGTCTATATCTATGCTGCCTAAGAGATAACAGTCCTTAGTATGTGTTAACCCCTGAACCATGCTCTATCTGGGAGAGTGCTAGGAACTGAACTGAAAATTTAGCCACATGAGTAAAAAGTCCAGTAAATGCTTGGCCCTGTGCCTTGGCCCCATTTTTCTTACTTTTATAGGTGTCCAGCTTGTTGCATGTGCTTTTTTACCACTGAAGATGTAGTATGTGAACAGTAGGATGGGGTACAGAACACAAGTAGGGGAATATACGTAAGATCTCCTGACACAGCATTGGGAAGGCTATAGCAGATGGAGGGAACAAAATTGGCACAGTTCTTTTCTGCACTGCTGATGTGGTGAGAACCTATTAGGTACCTCTACACTGTCTTCTGTCCCATATCCAGATTTCCATGTCAAGAGAAGAGCCTAGTTTGCTCCAGATTGAAGTTTGAGAAGGCATGTGTTAATAGGAATAAGGGCCTGTGGCAACACAGAGTGAGACAATTTGATAATGTTGCAGATGTCATATGCCCTAATGTTGGCAGGTACAGTACCACTTACTATAATTTGAAAACTTATTTGAAATTCTATTAACTGACTGAAAGGAAAGAGGAAATGGTGAATGCAGTTCAGAATAGCTTGTGCAGAATAAAGGTATACCTTAGTTTATGCTTCATGCATTTCCTTTAGAATGTTGGTTCTTGTTTTCACTATAAATTTAAAAGTCTCATTTTAAAATGGTGCTTTTAAGGAAAGGAAATTCTGTTATTAAAATAAAAATAGTACTTAAAAGCACTAAAAGTTCTCAAAGAATAAAAACATGGGATACACCTGCACATGTGCTCCACTAATAAAATTAATGTTTGACTCATAGTTTTCCCTATATAATGAATTTCCTGTGGTAAGATTAGATTTTTATATACTGATGATGACACCTGTGACTAGTTTTCACTAAACTCAGTGGAAATCCATCACTCATGAACTTTAAAATGGTTTACTCCTGGAATTAATCTCTGTGAAGAATACTTGAATAAAGCCGTTTCCCTCATGTAAAATCCAATTAAAATCTTAACATGAATCACAGCTGTCAGAAATAATTATCAAAGTATACTGAAACAAGTAAACCTTTCCATCCCATAGGCTTACCAGCAACATCTGAAAGTAAATTAATCAGATCATTCAGTGATAGAAGATTTGGCAAGACCGACTTCTAATTTTTAATGTTTCTAAGTCTGAAAATCTTGGATAAATAAGTTTAATGTTATACAGCTCTAAATTTTATTCTCCTGTCTTGGAACAAAAAACATAAACAGACTTACTTTAACTCCTGAAACTGAATTTTCAGTGGTGTCTAAGGAACTGATATAATTTGAAAATCATAAATAAATATAGTGCTTACATAAGGATTTCATTTCCAGCACAGTGACTTCCAGAATCTTTCTCTAGTTAAACAGAAGAATTCTAAGGAAAAACTGATATGCCTTATAACAGTTAGTCTCTTGACTTTGTCGTAGTAAAGACAATGCAGCATCTTCTGGACAATCCAATACTTCAGTTGAAATGAAAATGGGATTAACTTACATCTGGAAGTGTTATGTTCATCCATGCATCAGGAAGGCAATTTTTTCCAAGATTCAAATTCAGCCAGTCCATAAAAACATCAATAAATATTTTCTTTTGGATAAAACCTAATATAAAAAGTTAATATATAAAAAATTATATTTACCATTTTAAAGAGACTTATTTCATTAAAGGCAATATATTTTTTCTTTTAATAGCCATATGGGAAAATAACTGATTTCGCTATCATGCACTACTGATAGTGGTAGTATCTTTCAAGTCAAACATAAAATTTTCTGTGTCACTAATCCATCCTGATATAGTCTACACTAACAGTTAATGAGAGTTCACAAATACCAGTCACACACAAATTATGTGTACTGAATACCTGCAAACCTTCTCTTTCACTCTGCTCTTTTTTATTCAACTGTAAATGTAGCTCTACTCTTGAAAGCAAGTGTGTGTTAGAGAATATGATGGAAAACACAGACCACTGTCTGTTCAAGTTTGAAACAAAATAGAATTGCTTTAAGAGCTTCTCAGAATTGACTTCTGGGAGTTATAAATAGCTCCATCAATTTTATTTTAAAGAAATCATAAGCGAAAAATAAAGAAGTGCAACAGAACCTATTTTTATTTTTTTTTTAAACAGGCATGGATTTGCTTATAAGCAAACAGAAATTTCAAACTTCCTGTACAGTAAAAAACACAGATAGATACGACTCTGTCCGTTCAGAAATGGACTTTGCTGGCACAGTGAGAATTCACTGCAAAACCTCTGCAATCATCAAATCACAGAATGATTTCGATTGGACGGGACCTTTAAAGGCCATGTAGTGCAACCCCCCTGCAAGGAGCAGGGACATCTCCAACCAGATCAGGTTGTTTAGAGCCCTGTCTAACCTGACCTTGAATATTTGCAGGGACGGGGCATCTACCACCTCTTTGGGCAACCTGGGCCAGTGTTCCACCACTCTCAACAGCCAAACTTTTTGTCCTTTTGAAAAGGCACAGTTGTGCGCATTCTAAGGCTAACAAACTTTTTAAAGTGGAAAAGGGAAATTCATTAAGTTTATGAAGAAAGATTTAAGTGTTAGGAATACGAAAAGTGTGTTTGAATATTAATATCACAATTTCAGTATTCAAAATCAAATTGTCAATTTGAATTAATAGATATACAATCTCTGTAGACCTGTTTGCCTCCAATCAGGAAAAGAAGGAGTATGCCCTCAGCACATCTTAATACAGCAGAGAGACCCTATACATATGTAAGATTGGAAAGCAGAGTTAAAAAATAAAATAAGTCTATTGGGACAGGAAGAAGGAAGGGAGAGACATCTGGACTTGAAGCCTTATGTCCTACAATAAATTTCAGCATGAAAGCAAAAGCTGGGAAAAAATACTGGCAGTCTGATAGGCTGTGGTTCACTAAAGAGTCAGTGAATACTTTTTATTAAAATAACAGGAAATAACAGGAAAAGTCTTATTTGCAGTCTCAGATTTTCTATTTCTTTACCAGGAAAAGCCCAGTTATCATTATTTTTAGTTCATATTTTACTAATAATTTCCCTTTCCACATCTGATCCCTAGTACTCTGGCAATTTACCTTCTTTCTCTCACATTATCTTATGGTTAAACTGTTCAATTCATATTGTGATATATGTTGTTCTGGCATTTCGTACAAGTTTCTCAATTTCTAAAACCTAGCTGAATTTGTTTTTTCTGCACAAAATTCTAAAAGGATACTAATATCCTCAAGTACTTTTTGTGAGGCTACACGGATTCAGAAACATACCTAAAAAGTATTTGAGGGGCAAGGAAATTAAAGAACTTGAATCAGGAGATAATGCCTGAAATGGCATTAAAAGATTGGAGTCTAAAACATTAATCACTATTTATAGAAATTTGATTAGATTATATAACATGCTAGAATATAGTTTTCAGGTAAATTTGACACTAGCTGATGTAAGCCAATGGAAAAATATTAATTATTGTTAGATATTTAAACACTGTCAGGTGATCTGCAGTGTCTACTGATTTTTCTTACTCTGGTAAATGTGAAGAAACAATGCATTCCTTCATTCACAGCTAACCTACTTTCTTTCTATCTATTAATTACAGAATTGCTGACATGCAGTAGGGTAATTTCTCTTACTTTGTTACATTCTGAAACATCTGATGCGGGACATTCCAAAGGGTCTTCAAAAAGTTAGAGTAGTTCAAAAACTTCAAATGTAATGTGACCTAATTCTTCCTCATGACATATCATAAGCATATAAAAAAGGTAGCAAATAACTTCCCTTTATGTATTTTTAGACATTTTATCTAGATTTAATGTATTTGTTTTAATATTATAGAGTATGGAACCTTTTTTTACACATCAGATTCAAATCAAGAATACCAGATTCAATACAAGACAAAAGGTGATTCAACAGTTAAATTCAGTGGTTGCCAATGCCACAGAACTGCTTTATAATCATGGAAAGAAGCTATAGGTGGGCAGCTACCCAGATGGTGCTGAGAAAATAATACTGGTGTCTGCAAATGGGGCTCTGCAAGTGCGAGGAAATAAGGTCCTCTGGGAAAGAATGAGAAAACAATTCCCAGAATCGGATTTCTCGACCTAGCAAGGCTGGCTTCAAAACAGGTATGGCTTTTCACAAAATCTTTTTGTTAAGTCCAAAAAACTCCATAACACCAAACCCTTCAGATTTTTGTAGAATGATGTAGAAGAAAAACAACTAACAAATGAACATACTAAATGTGTAGAAACATTTTAATTAGAAGAGATAGCAAGCATTTTGGAAGAAGAAACAGAATTCCAAAAGATTTTGAAAATCTGGAGAGATGGTCAAGATCAGTTAGTAAATTTTATCATAGAATCATAGAATCATAGAATGGTTAGGGTTGGAAGGGACCTTCAAAGGTCATCTAGTCCAACCCCCCTGCAAGAAGCAGGGACATCCCTGACTAGATCAGGTTGCTCAGAGCCTCATCCAGCCTGGCCTTGAACGTTTCCAGGGATGGGGCATCCACCACCTCTCTGGGCAACCTGTTCCAGTGCTCTACAACTCTCATTGTAAAAAAATTTTTTCTAATATCTAATCTAAACCTACCTCCTTCTAATTTAAACCCATTACCCCTTGTCCTATCACAACAGGCCCTACTGAACAGCCTGTCCCCATCCTTCCTGTAGGCCCCCTTTAGGTACTGGAAGACCGCTATCAGGTCTCCCCAGAGCCTCCTCTTCTCCAGGCTGAACAGCCCCAACTCTCTCAGCCTGTCCTCACAGGAGAGGTGCTCCAGCCCTCTCATCTTCGTAGCCCTCCTCTGGACTCCCTCCAACAGGTCCATGTCCTCCTTAAGTTGGGGGCTCCAGAGCTGGACACAGCACTGCAGGTGGGGGTCTCGTGAGAGCAGAGTAGAGGGGGAGAATCACCTCCCTCAGCCTCCTGGCCATGCGCCTTTTGATGCAGCCCAGGTTGCGGTTGGCTTTCTATGCTGCAAGTGCACATTGATAGCCCATTTTGAGCTTCTTATCCACCACCACACTCAAGTCTTTCTTTTTAGGGCTGCTCTCGATCCATTCTCCACCCAGCCTGTATTTGTGCTTGAGATTGCCACGACCCATGTGCAGGATCTCGCACCCCTCAAAGCCTGTCAAGGCCCCTCTGGATGGCATCCCATCCCTCCAGTGTGTTGGCTGTACCACACAGCTTGGTGTCATTGGCAAACTTGCTGAGGCTGCACTCTATCCTACTGTCCAAAAATGTTAAACAGCAGTGATCCCAATATGGACCCCTGAGGAATGCCACTCACTACCAGTCTCCACTTGGACACTGAGCCGTTGACCACAACTCTTTGAGTACGGCCATCCAGCCAATTCCTTATCCACCACGTGGTCCATCCATCAAATCTATATCTCTCCATTTTAGAGACAGGGATGTCCTGTGGGACAGTGTCAAATGCTTTGCACAAGTCCAGGTAGATGACATCAGTTGGTCTTCCCTTATCCATCCACGCTGTAACCCCATCACAGAAGGCCACCAAATTGGTCAGGCATGATTTGCCCTTAGTGAAGCTGTGTTGGCTGTCACCAATCACCTCCTTATTTTCCATGTGCCTTAGCATGGTTTCCAGGAGGATCTATTCCATGATCTGGCCAGCCACAGAGGGGAGACTGACTGGCCTGTAGTTTCCTGGGTCTTCCTCATTTCCCTTTTCAAAAATAGGGGTTATGTTACCCCTTCGAGTTGGAAGCTCACTGGACTGCCACGACTTTTTAAATATGATGGAGAGTGGCTTAGCAACTTCATCTGACAGTTGCCCCAGGACCTGCAGATGCATCTCATCAGGTCCCATGGACTTGTGCACCTTCAGGTTCCTCAGATGGTCTCGAACCTTCTCTTCTGCTACAGTGGGCAGTTCTTCATTCTCCCAGTCCCTCCTTTTGCCTCCTGTGACTTGGGTGGCATGGCTAGAGCCCTCGCTGGTGAAGACAGAGGCAATACAGTCATTGAGTACTTCAGTCTTCTCCATGTCCATGGTAGTCTGGTCTCCTGTTTCCTTCCAGAGAGAGCCCACATTCTCCTTTGTTTTCCTTTGAACCCTGATATACCTAAAGAAGATTTTCTTGTTGCCTTTGACATTCTTGGCCAGATTTAACTCTGTCAGGGCTTTAGCCTTTCTTATCTGATCCCTGGCTGCTCGGACAACCCCTCTGTAATCCTCCCAGGCCACCTGTCATTGCTTCCACCCTCTATAGGCCTCCTTTTTGTTTTTCAGTTGGTCCACCATTCAGGTCTCATCATAGTTAAAATCTTCCCATTTCAAAACTTTGAGGCAGAAAAACTTGGTATTACAAGATTTAACAGAAAATTCTTAGAATTAGCAATGGTGCGTATCTAATAAGGTACTCTGTATAATATGTATCCTGGGGCTTATTAGGTGAAGTATAACTAAACCTCTTTGTTATGTGAGAAATAACTAATGAAGACATTTCAATAATGGATATTTATAGTCAACCATATAAAGCACAGCACTGATGTCTTTTTCTGATTCCTACAAATTAACTCTACTTGAGTACACTAACATCCCTTAATGAAGCATGCATTCAAAACCTACTCTATTTCTGACATACTACTTAGACGTAGAAGTAGCATAATTATATACTCAAGGCACTTAAAAAAAAGATTATATATATTTGTGTGTGTTTGCACCTGCATATTTTGTGTGTATATATATACAGTATACTTTCTACAATTACAAGACATGTTTTAAATTGAAAGTAGAGAATTGATCATCATTTTGGGAAAGGGTTGACTTAAAGGTGAATGAGCACTAATTCTTTTCTCCCAAGTTATTTCTAGTTCATCTTCATCACTTCATCACTAAGAAGGGTCATTAATGATGTCACTTTAGCTTTCTTTTGATATAAATCATTACTTTTGCTTGATGGTATGCTTTTCCTTCATTGGAAATTATCAAGTAGAAAGTTGCATTTAGAACATTTAGAATTATGAAATTATGAAATCAGAAACTTCTCTGAACAATTCTTATTCTCAGCTTCTAAATTAAAAATCAAGAGGGCTGTATTATTGCAACCGTCACTGAAACATTTTTACAGGAAATAATAGTGTTCAGGCTGTGAAGTATATTAGTTATTTTCTGGCTGTAAGTGTATTTGCTCTGGGAAGACTGATTTGTGCAATTATTAATCAGCAATGGAAAACTGATCTGTTCTGCCCCTGTAGGAAAGTCTTCTGAAGAACAAGTCTGACGAAAATATGTGAAAGGCCATATTAAACCTTATCCACATGAGAAAAAAAAGTAGCAACAAAGACAGATATGGAGAGAAGGTATGACCCAAAATCCACAGGCTACATAAGTCAAGCAGTCATTTGACAGACACATACACTGATTTTCCATACATTTATCAAAAGAAAATCAGAGTTTCAGAATCAATGAAGCTTCTTGAACTATTAAAGACTAATATTAAAGATGACAGTTAACTCCAGTGGTTATAATGACTCAGTTAAATGCAATAAACTATCCGATAGAAGTTATGAACCATCCCTCTGTCCACATGTCATCAAGACAACAATGTACTCCATTATTTTTGTTCATTGTCTTCAGACTTGTAGAAGTCAGGTATAGAAAGGCAAATGTACAGTGAACAGAAAGAAAAGACATATTTTAACATTGTAATACATTATGGAAAAGAAAAATGCACATATTAACCCTGCAAGGTATTCTGTTAAAGTGTCCGTGTATGGTACAAGAAGATTGTGAAGTAAAAGCCACCAGTTTTCATCCTATCACTTCCACAGAGACTCTACAAATCAAACTCAGAGGAATAATCTGATCTTTCAGTTGTCATCATATCACCTCCCTGTAGTCTTCTGTTTCTCAGCCAAGTAGCATTCCACAAATTAATAGCTTTCTGAGGGTCAAATTTTTTTATATCTGGAGAGTTCATCTGAATTGTCATAAGATCCGTCACACTTTCAGACGTTAGTTTAGAGTTCAAATGCATCATGGTAAGTTTCATTTGACTGAAGCCTCGCTCTATTTCAGCTGAACTTGCTGGCAGAGTCAGGATCAAATCTACCAACATCAGGATGTTGGGATACTTCTTAGAATAATCTGAGTTCACTGAATCCCATGTCAAGGTCTGGATGTTCTGAAATCTAAAAAACATGGTAAAAAGTATAATCATAACTATCACTAAATGTATTTCCATTATCCTTTTCAGTAAATCAATAAACAGAAACTAATGCAGTTTTTTTATTACCTGTTATATAGCTCTAATTTCAACATGCTCCATTCCTTTTCTACTTCATCTATTTTCACACTAGCAGCTTCTAGTATGACTTCATAATGTTTAGTCAAGACAGACACTTCCTTTTCACCAAATTCTATAATGGAGGCAAAACAAAAATATTTTTATGCTTTTAAAAAATTTAGAATGTGCACTTCAAGGAGCCACTCTCATAGTTCTATACCTTGTTTCATTTTGTCAGGCCATAGTTTAAAACTTCCAATATTAGTTGCTCTCAAAACATCTTGACTTGCATCACAAAAGCAATGACGTAGCCTCTTCACCAAATTACTCAGTACTTTGGTTCGTACTGCTGAAATATTTCTATTTCCAACAAGCTGGTAACCATGAAGGTGCTGAATGGTCTCCATCAGGCGTTCCTTTGGACCAGGTCTGAAAGACACAGAATATAAAATAATATATAATATTATTTTATTATATTCTAAGAGATCATGGTTGAGTTGTTAAAAATGCCAGACCTTGTTCGATACACGTGGAATGTTTCCAGCGTTGACTGCACGGTTACAAATATATCTGCAATGGAGGAATTCTGATCCAGAGTAACACGTGACAAAATGCTGAGGACATTGATGACATCCAACAAGAAGTGTGCAAACTTGACTATCTCCATTTTCAGAAGGAGGTGTAAAAGACCTTTGACTTTCTGACGGTTTGAGCCTCTTGAATCTCTTTCAGTCTGGAAATTAATACAGGAAAAGGAAGCATCAGGTGTGTGGACCAAAATTAGCCATAGCAATTAATTTTTCCTGAAGTTACATGCAAATTTAAAATAATTTACCTTACTCAGATGTAGAACAATTGCAGGATAACCTTTAACGAGAATTTGTAGAGCTGTTTGTAGACGAGGAAGCCACTGGGAGCCTCCAATGCGAGAAGGAATAGCTGGGCGTAACTTCATGGCTTCATATGCAGCTTTGAGATTATTCTTATTTAGAGGTGAGTTATGATAAAAGTAATACATATTTCTCAAGACATTGCTTAAAATTTTGTACAACTGAATATTTTTCAGTGCTCCTTTGTAAGTCAGCTTTAGGCGATGAGCAAAACAATGCATAGACTGTACACAAGGCTGAACATCCCTCAGAAGTTTAGCTACCCTACGGTTTTCTCCTACCATGGCATCTGTCCCATCGCTTCCAAACCCAACTAATTTTCTTGACCAGTCTTGGCTAGCCAGATTCAGCTGAAGATTTACTTGTAATGTTTCCTCAATTGCATTTTTTATAGTTGACGCATCAGTTTTGTGAACAGGTTGAATCCCAACAATCTGGCAATGGACTTTTCCTTCATTTGCAAAGCGTATGTAGACAACTGCAGCTGCTTTGAATATAGTGTCTGTGACTCCATCACTAATGACAGAAAAGAATTTACATTTCTCCAGTTTCTCTTTCAAAGCTCTTCTTTCTATCTCAGCAATAAAGTGTATAAACATTCTTGCTGACTTGTCATTTCCAAATACAGAACCTATATCCACTCCTTTCACATTGTCTAGTTTGAACATCCAGTCAAGGTCTGTAAAGGGACAGCCAGATTTAGCAATAACATGGTATGTCCTAAAAATATTTTCTACTTTTCCTAATGCTATGGAGTTCATGCTCTTCAGCATCTGCTCAGCAGAAGCTGTATCTGGTGAACCAGTACTGGCAGCTTCCATGCAGGTAGCCCAGGCATGAGCTTCACTACTCTGGTGTGTATTTATAAATTCAAGTTTGAAGTCATCAGTGCCAGAACAAAAATTATGAATGTTTTCCCCCAAATCCACATTATGCTTACGACATGGTGCACAAAACATTATTCCCCTTTCATCATCATATTTTAACCAAGAATATTTTGTTAGCCATATTTTTGGAAACTGGCGATTTCTCTTTGTTCTCTGATGTTCCAAATCTTTCTTCTCTTTCCCTCCGTCACCACCTTCTTGCTTGCTAGAAGAATTACTCTTGCTTTTAAATTGCTTCAGTGCTCTTATGGCTATAATTGAAAAGAAACAACTAAATACAAAATAGTTTTTTATTTCATAAATTATCAATTGTATTTTTTCATTCTTTGGTCTATATTTATTTTGTTAATTTGGGGCTAGACTATTGACTTGAAATAAACAGCCATAAAAGGAATATTGACTTCTCCTCTTAAATCACTGGGAGGCTATTCAGGACCATTGTAAGAAATTTTCAGTTTTGGCCCAATTTCCTTTTAACAATCAGAGGTTTGTCAGAATGTGTGACCAGTAAAGTGCAGCAGTATACATTTTTGAAACAAGAGGAAAACAGGGTTAGAGAGTGGAATTCAGAATGGCCTTTCAGGCAAAGTGTTTCCAGATGATACTACCAAGGTCACAAACCTATTATGATGCCCATTACACCTAAGAGAAAAGTTAATTTGGAGCAAATCTGTAAAAACATAATCAAATACCTTCACAGAATGCGTAAGATATTCTACAGAATACGTAGCGGGCCTTGTCTTCTTAAAAAGATATTTATCTGCAGAATGATTTTATTACTGCTTAGAGAAAGAGGAACTGTATAAGCTTCACATTTTATTCTCAAAATAGAAACATTCTTAAAGCATTGAGATTGCTCTCAATATTATTCTCCCAAATTGTGCTCATGATGGTCATTCAATGAGGCGAAAGAAGAGTTACTCTGCATGTTGATTAAGATCTTAATACTTGGATATATATACTCAAGTGCACAGAAATATATCCAAACATGTTAAATGTTTCATAGAAGTAATTGGATAAACAGATTTTAAACACTGTAGGGAGTTACAGGTTTCTGAAATTAAATAACATACATTATTTAGTAAGAGACCTACCAGGAGGTGTAAGTGGAACTAAGTCAGCAGAATTACCAAATTTTCCACTATCTGTAGGAAGAGCTATTGCATCTATTCTGGATCTCTGATTAAGGGCTTTACATCCCAAAAGTTTGGTGTCTTCTATCTATATCATTTGTCCAGATTAAGATACTGCATCTGTCTACAAACATAGTCTTTGTTATTTTCCAGTTTTGAAAAGAGGACATTGGAAAGAAATTGAGTCTTAGAAAAGACAAAAGTTAAAGATGACAAATTTATCTCTATACTCACATAAGAACTTCATTCCCTATTCACATCAGCTAGATCATGTGAGTTACTACTTTAAGCTTTTGAATTATTTCTACAGAAGTTCTTGGGAAGAGATAACATAACCTATAGATATTATTCAAAGGTCAGCACTCAACAAAATGTTCTGTTAAAAAGGAAAAATTTCAGCTAAACTAGATGCACACTTTAATACGCCTATCTGTTCCAAATCTAGCAACACAGTAAAACTCAATTGACAAGTCTACAATTTAAAAAGAAACAGCAATACAATTTGGTCATTGGCTGTTCTCTATGTTTGCCAAATCTGAAATGAGATTAGGCAAAATTACTGTGGATAGTTCATATCTAGGCTAACAATTTTACAGTTTTTTAAATATGCATTTTAAACATTTTTTGGATATTGGATATAGAAATCTTTAAAGCATGACTAAAGTTTATTTCTGATTAATAATCAATTTTATAATTCAAATTGAAATGGTTCATGAGAATCACAACTGTGAAAAAAAATTAATAAAATTTAAAATTCCTGTGTGTAATTCAGTCATAAGATGGAGAACAAAAGTCTGGGATAGAATCTGTTTTGATTTCTTTGGTAATGCAAAAGATTACCAAAATTGCATTCTCTGAAGCATCTTTAGAAGAAAATTGAGAAATTCCAGATGCATGCTAATTGAATTGATAATAGATGTGGAGACAGGAAGAATATAGTGCTGAAGAGAATCAAAGGGGATGAGATCTAATAGATGGTTAATTTACTTTTGTAGATAAGAACAGAACACATCCAAAGATACTGTAGAAGAGAAAAGAAAAAAAAAAAGTGTTAGTAACTCCATTTAAGATGTGCCACTGTTCCTTTTATGAAAAATAGGCACATTCCTGAGGTAATATATTAAAGCACTGCTAACAAATTGATCAAAAGAGTTAGTGAAGTTAAATACTGCAGAGCCACCTTGAGTTCTGGCAATGGCACTTGGGAGAATAAAAAAAATAATAATTTAAATATTTCCTTATCAAATGACAGACTGTGTCAGTAGGTAGGAAGGTCCAGCACAGGTCGTATTTTTTGTCCATTGGTGCTTATAATGGTGAGTAATGTGTTTCCATCAGGAACCAAGCGTGCATGATAGAACAAAGTTGTCTATGATGAATCAGCAGTTCTTGAATACTTTATATTCCTAGGAAAGACAAAGCTGTTTGCAATATTTATAAGATTTCTTTTGTAGATACCAAATAATTTTGAAGTATGTTGGTACTTCCATTTTTGCTTTCATTTTGGCAATTTGTTAAACATAGCTTGAAAAGACATTCTTTTGACATTAGCCAAATACCCTTTGAGAAAACTGTTTAGATGCTTATTTTTTCAAACATAATAATTTCTTCTTTTTTACTCTTTGTTTTGCTTGGATTACTGGGTAAAATTCTTCTTCACGCTACCTCAATAATGCTATAGAAAATAAGCCAAATATTCAATTTTCAGAACAACTTCAGGAATTTTGCTATTCACATAGTACAGAAGATTACAGAAGATTGGAAGATTTATTCTATTTAAATAGAATATGCCTTATAGTCTATGCCTCATGTGCTTCTGTGTGTGGATTTCCATTATGAATGCTCAGAGGACTGGTCAAGGGAGTAAGAATTAGAAGACTAAGATGTCTGGCAACAAATCTAGATCTGTTTAGAGATTCTCCAAGACAGGGATTAGTTTTTTACTGGGGTTTTTTTTTTTTAATATATCTCCTTTGGAGCAGCTATCCAACAGTTTTTACTGCCAGTGTGCTGGGTGCTTTAGTGTTTTTCCCTCTTTTGTTCAGTAAGAGACTGATGACTGAGGAGGCATGTATTTTCTGTTGAGCATTCTATAGAAAAGGAGAAACAGAAGAATGTGAAAAAAATTTCCTGATGTTTTAGGAGAGGAGAGATTTAACTCTTCCTGTAAAGTGTCTAAAATGAAGAGGAATGGTTGCCTTAGGAAGTCTGAGTTGTGATTCATACAGTTTTAAAGTGTGTAAGAAAAAAGCCACTTGCATGGCTTGTGCTTCCCATCCTAATTTGGCTATCCAAAAAGGTAAATATCTTGACTTAATAGTCACCAGACAATAGAAAAATGCTGCTGCATGTTCTCTGAGACAATGGTAAGGAAAACAGAAGCATTGCACCCATTTTTTAAAAAGGGTAAAAAGGAGGATCCAGGGAACTACTGACCTGTTAGCCTCACCTATGTGCCTGGGAAGATCATGGAACAGATCCTCCTAGAAGCTACGCTGAGGCACATGGAGGACACAGACGTGGTTCAAGATAGCCAGCACTGCTTCACAAAGGGCAAGTCCTGCCTGATCACCCTAGTGGCCTTCTAGGATGGAGGGACTACATCAGTGGACAAGGGAAGAGCTATGGATGTAATCTAGCTGGACTTCTGTGAGATCTTTGACATGGTCTCACACAACATCCTAAATTGGAGAGATATGGATTTGATGGGTGGACTGTTTGGTGGATGAGGAATTGGTTGGACAGTTGCATCTAGAGGGTAGTGGTCAATGGCTCGATGTCCAGATGGAGGTCAGTGACAAGAGTCCATACTGGGACCAGTACTGTTTAACATATTCATCAATGACATAGACAGTAGAATCAAGTGCACCTTCAGAATGTTTGCAGACAACACCAAGCTGAGTGGTGCAGTCGACAACTCTGAGGGATGGGATGCCATCTAGAGGGACATGAACAAACTCGAGAAGTGGGTTCTTGTGAAACTCCTGAGGTTCAACAAGGCCAAGTGCAAGGTCCTGCACATGTGTTGGGGCAACCCCCGGTATCAATACATGCTGGGACATGGAGGGATTGAGAGCAGCACTGCCGAGAAAGACTCTGGGGTACTTGTGGATGAAAAGTTCAGCATGAGCTGTCAATGTGGGCTTGCACTCCAGAAGGCCAATTGTATCCTGGGCTGCATCAAAAGAAGTGTGGCCAGCAGGCCGAAGGAGGTGATTCTGCTCCTCTGCTCTGCTCTGGTGAGACCCCTCCTGCAGTACTGAATCTAGCTCTGCAGCCCCCAACATAAGAGGGCCATGGATTTGTTGGAGCAAGTCCAGAGGAGGTCCACAAAGATGATCAGAGGGCTGGAGCACCTCTCCTGCGAGGACAGACTGAGAGAGTTGGGACTGTTCAGCCTGGAGAAGAGAACGCTCCAGGGACACCTTATTGTGGTGTTCCAGTACTTAAAGAAAGATGGGGGGAAACTTCTTACCACGGCCTATTGTAATAGGACAAAGAGTACTGGTTTTCAAGTAAAAAAGAGTAGATTTAGACTAGGTATAACAAAGACATTTTTTACAATGAGGGTTGTGAAACAATGGTGCAAGTTGCGCAGAGAGTTGGTAGATGCCTCATCCCTGAAAATATTCAAGGCCAGGTTGGACGGAGCTCTGAGCAACCTGATCTGGTTGGAGATGTCCCTGCTGTGTGCAGGGGGGTTGGACTAGATGGCCTTAAAAGGTCCCTTCCAGCCCAAACTATTCTGCATTCTAGAAATGTTTACTCCCTGTGGAGAAATAATCCCTGTGGTCACTTAATAATGCCTAATTTCATATTTATGTTGATAGATTCCAAGCTGTCCTACACTATTAGGTTGATAAGGACAGAACCAAGGTGTGAGAATGTGTATTAATTTGTCAGACATCAGTAACATTCTAGGAGTGGTATGGCAAAGCAAAATCCAGAGATTAGTTCTCAAAATATTTATCAGAAGCTGAAGTAGCTGGAGTATTTTTTGGTCAACAGCTTTGTTCTTTTTATAAACTGAAATCAGGAG
>WHYT01016913.1:343308-361014 GCA_009806455.1 Tetrax tetrax
CCCCTGCAGCCCATGGAGGCCCACGGAGGAGCAGAGATCCCCCTGCAGCCCGGGGAGGACCCCACGCCGGGGCAGGCGGAGGCCTGAAGGAGGCTGTGGCCCGTGGAGGGCCCGCGCTGGGGCAGCCGTTCTGGAGAGACTGCACCCCATGGAAAAACAACCCACGCTGGAGCAGTTCAGGAAGGACTGCAGCCTGTGGGAGGGAGCCCACGCTGGAGCAGGGGAGGAATGTGAGGAGTTCTTCCCCTGAGGAGGAAGGAGCAATGGAAAGTGACGCGTGATGAACTGACCATAACCCCCATTCCCTATTTCCCCCTGTGCTGCTTGGGGAGGGGAAGGAGATAGAGATAATTGAAGTGAAGTTAAGCCTGGGAAGAGGGACGGGTGGAGGGGAGTTGTTTTTGTTCTCTTCCTCATTATCCTGCTTTGGTTTTATTAATAATAATAAATTAATAGTTTTCCCCAAGTCAAGACTGTTTTGCGCACAACGGTAACTTCAAAGATCTCTCCCTGTCCTTCTCTCAAACCTCAAGCCTTTTTGTTACATTTATCTCTCCCTCATTCCCTCAGAAGGTGAGGGGAGTGAAGGAGAGACTGCATAGTTTGGTCCCACATGGGACTAAACTATGGAGGATGACAAAGATATAACATAAAGGTTCTATGCCACTGAAAGAATCTTAGAGGATCTTTTGTGCCTATCTAGTCACCTTTCTTTAAAACAGTTCAAGGCTGCCTTATTTGTGACTTCTCTGCATTTTCTTTGAGTAGCTGCTCTCAGTATGTTACAAAGATAAATGTATGACAATGTTTGTCTCCCTGCATTTTCAGAAGCAGGTACTGCACAGTCCACTGGTAAAGCTGCTCTCTTAACTGTTGCAGAGTAAAAAGCAAGGCACATTGATTGAACTGATAAATGGAATACGAAACGAACATTAAAAACTGAAAAACTGTCCACAAGTAGTGACTTTGCAGGTATCTAAATATGTATCTATATAACCAAAAGCACAAGCATCCAGTTACTACAGCTGCAAGTGAAACGATGATCCTTAAATGTACCAGCTATGCACCTGTGCAATTAAAAAATATAGCTCAACATATTTAGTCTTCCTTAGGTTTTTGTCTTGGCTTTTTGCTAAACATAAGATGAAAATTAAGCAATCTCAAGAAAACCAAACCTGTCAATGAATCACTGAAGTTTGTCTTCATGCTATTAAGATCTTCAAAGTTACTACTGTTCCTCTCCTTTTTATGCCAAAATCTTAGAGTACTGATTCCTAAACTCCTTTTGGATTAAACCATGTTCAAAGTGGTAGATGTACAAGCATTTGCTCTGGTGTGCACCTAAAGAAGCCTTACAAATTTGTGTTTCATTCATTAACTACTATATGCCCTCTATACTATACAAAAGTTAGTCCTGCCAAGGAGGTAACATACATCATGATGGGATTGCCAACTGTTGCCAAACAGAATCTCTAACAGCTAAGTTCTATCTTCCCTGTAGTGAGAAAGAGGTCTTTTTCTTCTAGTTTAAACCTATCTTAAAAAAAAAAAAAATTCAACCCATTTTCAATTTGGGACTTCGATTTTTTAGATATCTACTTTTGGCTGAAATTGATTGGTTGGCTTGGAAGTTATTGGGTAAGAAAGACAAAGAGACAGAAACACTGAACAATACATAGATTTTGGAAAGATATGTCTGGAAACAAGTTTAGAAGAACAAACACAAAATATGTGTTTTGCTACTTGAATTTGCTACAGCTTGAGGAAAAGGGATTCAGAAGACTATAAATGAAATATATAATTGCCAGCAAATTCTTTCCCAGATCAAATAATTTCAAAGAGTGAATTTGAATCAATTTAATGGACTTGTTAGATCAAGTCCAGAGGAGGGCCACAAAGATGATCAGAGGGCTGGAGCACCTCTCCTGTGAGGTCAGGCTGAGAGAGTTGGGGCTGTTCAGCCTGGAGAAGAGGAGGCTCCAGGGAGACCTTATAGCGGTCCTCCAGTACTTAAAGGGGGCTTATAAGATGAGGAGAAACTCTTTAGCAGGGTCTGTAGCAATATGACAAAGGGTAGTGGTTTTAAATGAAAAGAGCATAGATTTAGACTAGAGAGAAGGAATACATTTTTTATGATGAGGGTGGTGGAACACTGGAACGGGTTGCCCAGAGAAGTGGTGGATGCCCCATCCCTGGAAACATTCAATGCCAGGTTGGACAGAGCTCTGAGCAACCTGATCTGGTTGGAGATGTCCCTGCTCCTTGCAGTGTATTGGACTGGATGATCTTTAAAGGTCCCTTCCAATCCAAACTGTTCTATGATTCTATGAAGAGTGGCTAAACATTTGTGTGAAACTTAAACTCTCATAATGAATACTTGCTTAGTCATGAAAAATAAATGAAATTAAATGAAACAGAAGAGAACAAAAAGAAGAATGAAAAACACATTTCTATTTTAAATGTATTTACCACAAAATCAATGACTACAACCCTAAAAAAATTCCTAATTTCTACAGACACTCCTTTCTCTCCTCACCTTTTACTTATCTATCCATTTTCCTAGGAAGAGTTTCTGGCTAGTTTTGATTATTCCATTACCTATATTAGAAATAACAATCATCCCCCTATATATGTAACCAAATAGTAACATACCTTCATGTTTCAAGGCACTGAAATATTCTTGCTTTATTTTAAGCATTAGTTCTCGTTTCTTTAATTCTTCTGGGTTTATAGGATCTGGATCGACTTCAGGAGCAGAGGGTGGTCCTGCAGGAAAGTAGACCCCCACAGTCTTTGGACTTTGCTAGTAAGTTTGTGTGTGCGTACACAGGCACTCACAAGACAGCACATCTTTTTAAGTGAAAAATGTCACTTTCCAACTTACTTGATGTGACCATTTATAAGAATACTCAGGTGTCTTACGTCCATATACATTTAGATTTCTTCAAATGTGACTTACATTTTCAAGACATGCTAAAATTAACACAGCATAAAATTACTGCAGTATATACAATTGTATTAAAATTGGTTAAATAACATCCTAAAATGTATTTCTGAACAGAAAATCATGACTGAATAGGTGTGCCTCTGTTGTGATCTTAGATGGTCAAAATGTCCTCTTTGAACTTAACCTTTACCAGTTTATGACAATTAGCACATAAATCTCTTTTGAATTATAATGGTTCCTTTTGGAGCAAATGCAAGTTTAGCAAACTGTAGTAAAAACGCTATGTTAGTAACTATCATTGCTTATCATCAAAGCAATGAAAAGAAAAATGCAATTTTTAAAAAATCATAATATATCAGAAGAAAAAAAAAAGGTATGTTATTTTACGCCTTTCTAAACTGTTTTGCTAGCTGCTTTTGCAGCTTGTTTTAACTTACATATGTATGAACAGTCACTGTAAAGGTATTTTTTCATGTTTCTAAAGATTGCAAGAAATTCTGCCATCATAAAACTTTGGTGATTACTCAAAAATATTAACTATTTTAATAATATCAAGATATTATTTTTAACTGCTTTGTCCGAGAAGAAGAGCTGTTACAGAAGAAAAGATACGACATCTGCATGATACATTAGATCAGCACATAACAGATGGTTACATCTAGAAGTGATAAAATTACATGTGATAAGTTGTATAACTCAGTGTGTATCTCAGCCTACAGGTGTATCTCTGGGAATTCTTCTCTTGCAGGAGCACTAGATTTAACACTGTATTTGGCCTGAAATAAATACTGATACTTCAGTTACAGATACGTCAGTTGATACTTCATCTTCCACCACTTGTGATTTCAGGTAACTCATCTACTACCAGATCTGAACAAAAAAATTAGTTCTAAGAAGCAAGCCACAAACACCAACCTAGCTACTTAGTGTATGATAGGTGATAGCTGCTGATTTTTTATCACAAAGCTTTTCCAGAAATCTGAAAATCTGCTGCTGTCTTGGCTGGATTGAGGAGCTGAGGACACATCTAAGGTTTCCTATTAGGTCTCGATGTGGCTAAGTATTTGCAGGTCTGTCCTCATTCACTGTACTATGAGCAGAATCAACCAGAGAGAGAGCATTGACGATAGTGCAAATAAAATCTCTGTCAAAGAAAAAATGTCAGCTGCTTCATGCATAATAACTCTGCGGTTACAGCTTTCTCACTTGGAAATGGAATACATGAATTGCAGGCTACCCTCACACCTGCAGTGCTTTAGTCCCTCTCTTACTATATAGAATGTCTTTACAAAAAAAGACAAGATTTAAGGTACTTACTGCTCAAGCTATGACATTTTGCAGAAAGAAGTGTAAGTTACTTAAACCACCACCTGCTCAAGGAAGTATTTATGAAAAAGCATATAAACAGCATTGCATGCCAGCATTCCTCCCAGCAGACTGACTGAATCGCTATGCTAAAGAAATAGGGTTTTTTAGGTCTGTCTCTTTCGCAAATCAATTTTTCATTCTCACATGGTTGGACAAATTCTTGCCAGGCCCATGTGCAAGGTCTACCTCAATGGGAGTCTGCTCTTTTTTAGGACTTAATATGCCATTAGCTTTTATGTGCTTTATTTACACAATGTTACAGTTACATGTAAAAATGATACACCTTGATAGATCCATGCTACTATATGCCTGATAAATGAATTCCAAAATATCTTAGGGTATTTGATAACTTATCCATTCTATTACAGTACTTTTATTTTAATGTTTAAAATATTTTGACTTGTGGCTGGAAAGTAGGAGGTTTCAATGAAATTTTGTTTAATTTGATTTGCTAAACTAGTTCTCAGTCTTCAATTCTAAAATAGCTCATGGAGAAAAAATTCATATTTAATTTCTAAGTTCTATTTACCATATTTATTCCTACATAACAACACCACATAAGATTAAATAACTGCCATTGCCATTCAAAAGCCTCTGCACCACTTTATCACTACCATCTTTTCACTTTTGACATTTTAAAGGAGAAATTAAATCCAAATTAAATGTCTTTGCTTACCCTTTTCTGTATTACTGACATATTTACATTTCAATAATTTCAAGAACTGCTAAAACAAAGTCTGCATTTCAAATACCTTTCTTCTTAGCTGATTTGGAAGTAAGCTTTTTCTTATCTTTGGCATCTTTCCTAGGACCTTTGCCTGGCATTGTCCGTGAAGATTTAAGATTTTCTTCTCTCTGTTCTAGCTGCCGACGTTCTTCTTCTTCCTCCATTTCTTTAGACTGTATTTCAGCAGTTACCTTGAAATCATAGTCATACATAGTAAAGTACATAATATCAAGACTGTGCAACTACTGTTTAAATAAACTATATGTACTGAAAGTACTTGCTGAAACATACATGCATAGATAAAATAAAGGAGATATTTTAACTAATTAAATAGATTACATTTTGATTCTGTATAAAAAATAAAACTCTACAGCAAAAATGCAGGACAAGGAAATAGTGGTTTTAGTTCCTGTAACCCATTACAGGTAGTCTAGGAGAAAGTGAGAAATGTAAGAATCAACAGTATGCACCCTACACTGTAAAGATGCAGAAATTAACTTATTTTAAAATTATAAGAAAGAAAAGAAAAAGAGAACTTACAAACTAACAATTTGAAAAGCTCACCTAATTTGTTTTAGATATTTACAAAAAAGAATGTAACCATAAATTTTTAGGTTATTAAAGGTTTGAGCAAACATTGCATCACAGGATAAAACTTGTCTCTTTTCTCACACTTTCGTTGAGGGATAAGGGGAGAGTTTATTGTGGAAGAAGTAGAGGCAAAGACAAGCTGGGAGAGTTGGGGTTGCTGAGCCTAGAGAAGAGAAGGCTCAGGGAGACCTTATAGCAGCCTTCCAGTACCTCAAGGGGGCCTTCAGGAAAGATGAGGAGAAACTCTTCAGCAGGGCCTGTTGCGATAGGATGAGGGGTAATGGTTTCAAATGAAAAGAGGGTAGATTTAGACTAGATAGAAGGAAGAAATTTTGTACAATGAGTGTGGTCAGACACTGGAACAGGTTTCCTGGAGAGGTGGTAGATTTCCCATCCCCGAAAACGATCAAGGCCAGGTTGGATGGGGCTCTGAACAACTTGATCTAGCTGAAGGTGCCCCTGCTCCTTGCAGGGGGGTTGGACTACATGACCTTTTAAGGTTCCTTCCAACCCAAACTATTCTATGATTCTATATAGAGTCAACATTCAAAGTATTTGTCTCAGTAATAGAATAAAGAGGTCAGTTGTAAATACAGAGGTGCTGGAGATCTGATAATACACAGATGCCAACATTTTCCTCAGAGAAACACAAACAGAGTCAATGGCAATATCAGTGGCAGAGCAAGAGACAGTGTGAAGGCAGTGCATTTTCGCTGCATACTGAACGCTTTGACTGTCCGATCGAGAAATGTTTAAGAAAACAAACATTCCTTACCATATTTGATATTGCTGTTACTGCTGTTTGCCATATATCAGTAATAAGAATTTCATCTTTTCCAAAGGTGGACATTCCATTTTCAGGAGAGTTCTCATCCTTACCACTCTCCTGTAGAGTTCCACTGCTTTTTGACTTGGTAATATTTACTTCTGGTGAAGCCAGTTTCCCAGAAACTAGAGGAATCCTTAAAAATAAAATATAAAGCATCATTCACACATCTCCTTACAAAAAGTGTTAATTTTTAACTATATTGGATAATATACTAAGAGAATGAGAATGCTATTTTCAAAATTTACCATGGCAACAGGAAATGGATGAACTTTCTTTATGACCAAAAGTGGTAAAATGCGTGGATGACAAGAAAATCAGCTAGTTTAACTAGAGAAGCTAGGGAATAATAATAGATGGATAAAGCTAAGTTACATGACTGTGTGATCTGCTGAAACATTCCACACAGGCAGAAGAACAGCCTGATTGCTCAGATGGTTTCTAAATGAACTGTAAGTATTAAAAAAGCAGCTGTCATTATTGATATATTTGATATTCTGAAATTATTTGATGGCATCTCTTTCTTTTAATATGGCATTGAGTTCTGTGTCTTTCTAGGCTGCTTTGACTTATACTTGTGATTATATAACTCATTTAATTATGTTTGTCTGTGCAAATTTTAAATCTATTAATGTTCCATAATAATATTTACCTTAGTTATGTGAGGATCGTGCTGGAAACTGTCAGCAACCCAGAGGGAAGTAGGAAACATTTCTATAGCAGATTTCAATCTAAGGCAGCTTTTAAAATATTTTATAATTCAGAGATGCATTAGTGAAAATTATATAGGAAAATTAGTAAAAAATTAGGGACAAATTAAGCCTATAAGATGACTCAGAATTATTATCTTACTGTAATTGGTAGTTAATAATTCTTATTTCCCTGTCCTTTGAAATATACACACATACTCTCACATACACCCACAAAGCTCTCAGTGCATTGTATCTGTTGATATTTGTACAATTTAATAACGTGTTTCTACCTTCTTGATTTGTTTAGATCTTCTTTCTGCTCTACATCAATAATATCTAACAATGGGATTCTAGTAAAATCTTGACTGTCATCTGACGGAATTTTTCCTTCCATTGCCCTATAATAGTCATGAAGAAGTCTCTTTGTATCTTGGAAACGATCCACTTCAACCTCAAGAAGAAAGGACAGAGATTGCAATTCAAAACAGGACAAAACAAATGTCTGTTTTATTTTTAAATAAAAATTCTAAATTCTAATAGTTTGAGGAGAACAACAAACATAACCATATTTGTTTGAAAACTTATAGCTTATTTAACGCATACTTCTACTTGCATTTATGTCTTCACACAGGTATTTCTAAGGTCTAATAAAATTCTTAGTTGTTAGAATAGGAAAAATTATTAAACAATGTTTGATGCATTAAATTTAATTACAATATACTTTGATATATATGTATTTCTATACTAGCAAGTATACCAGTACCAACAAATTATAGGGATTTTTTGTTCAAAATAATTCAATTCCTTAATAGCAGAAAATAAATGAGTGATGGAGGAAATTTTAAAAGCCATATAGTTTTTTCTGGACCAAAGAAATCAACAGACTTTACACATCTAAGTATCTTTTTGTGTGAATCGTCTTGGAAGAAACTAAATATGATTCAAAAAACATTTAACACCTGTCATGTTTGAGTTATTGATACAGAACAGTGTTAGTTTCTAACTGACAAAACAGTACTAAATATTCATGGGAAAATGCACAAAACCACATTCACAAAACAAAGGATAAAACCCTTGTGGTGTAAACCAGCACTTATCCATAAGTTAAGGAGAAAATATCTTCTAGTATAACAGTGTTTACACAGAAAGGTGGGAAGAAATCTGATAAACGGCATTTATACAAATCTATATATTTATACAGTAACAGAAACACCTGGGGAATATATGTAACTTCCCACAGAAAAAACCACAGACAAAGAGCTCAAGACCAAAGAAGCCTATTTTTGGCTGTTTCTCAAACAAAGCCATAACATAAAGATACAGTTATTATATTTTTAGTTCTGTACTTTTAGTATTAATAATTCATTTATTTGGAGCACTATATACTAAGTAAAGAAAAGAAAAATGTTGCATCTTTCCTTAGGAAAAAAAAAAGCTTATGTATGGGTAATAGATGTATTTGTAATTTTAAATGGCTATTCTGCCTATCCACATAAGGTAAGTCAAATTAGATTCATAGTGAATTTCCTCTGGACTGCTTCACACATGTCCATGAAATTCTGCTAGAAGACAATTAGGGTTGCAAAGTTATAAATGAATACAAAAGGAAAAAAAATACAATATTTATGCTCAATATGTAATTTAGCTCCCTTATGCATACAATTTGAGATGTATTTTTAAAAATACACAGTCATATAAATACCCTAATTACAGGATGAATATTGTTCAGTTAGTCAGCAGTCACTTGATATTTATCATAGAATCACAGAATATTGGAAAGGACCCATAAGGATCATGGAGTCCAACTTGTGTCAAGTCCAATATTAATACAGTCCAAATGTATTTAGACCTCTCTTTTGAGCTGGTCATCTTAAGTCTTTATTTAGGGCATTATTTAGACTCTTCAAAAACACAGTTAATAATTTCCTTACTATAGCAACTGTGTACTTCACAAACTTTGCTTAAATTACCACAACACTCATGACATAACAGAGTGGTTCCCTTGTTTGGTAAGCATATAAAAATAAGACACAGAATTAAAGGGCAGGAATCCTACCCTAAGCTGCTTAAGGTTGGGTTTTCATCCAAATTGGCATAACATAGCACGTGTTTAAAGCACTGTTTTCATTGTCTTCTTTACAGTTGCCAAAACTTTCACAGAACGATCACTCTAGAAAATCCTGTCTAGTCTAGCCTATTTTCGAGCCCACCACAGCCCTAAACAAAATTTATGCCCCTAAAACAGCAGTTACAGGGAAGTTTTACTTTACATCAGGAACTGAAGTAATTAATGGCCTGGCTGAAGTAGAGGAAAGACTTAATGTGGGAGAGGGGAGAGCCAACTAACTGAAGACGGTCTCTTGAAAACTTTAACGTTTTTAAGGTGTATGAAAGCTAGGTCACATTTGAACGGATTTTTTTCAAGAGCAACAAATGATATCGCACTCTCAAAAGCATTCTTTGAATTTTTTTTTTTCAGTCTGTAGGTAAAATTCCAAGCCACAGTGTCGAAATAATTTTGTGATATGAGATAATCTTAACAGTAACGAGGTCTACCATAGCAGCGAATTATGCAATTTGTAAATCAAGAGCAGATGTCAACATGATCACAGAATGATAAACAGCTCTAACGTTTCTGTTACAAAACTCAGATGATTCACTGGACTGACAAAATTGCAAAAACTGTCTCTACATATTGCAGTTTGAAAGTTGAACAATAATGATGGCATTTTCCTTAACCATTCCTGCCTGCAAAAACAGTCAAATGGATGGAATGTCACCTACTTTTAGCCTCTAACTTTCTAAATGAATTCAGAAGAGGCGTGAACATTTGCTTATATAATTCTCAATCCCTCACTTATCTGGAACCAACCATAATATAAATTCCTCTGAGGCTTACTGTCCTCCAAATCTAATTCATTGTCCCCTTCCATTACAGACTCCATAGTAGGACCATACCTGCATAAGTGAAAAGAAATGGTTCATAGTAATCCCTCTGTGATCTGGTAACCAGCCATCATTCATGATATCAGTTCGTTCCTGCTCTGCTTCTTCCCTTCTGTTATCACAGATATCCCAGAGAAGATCTCTTAGGTCCTAAACCACAAAATTAAATATGAGAAAGAACTATGAAAGAAAAATTATATATATATTTTTAATGTTTATTATTAAAAATTGTAGGGTTTGCTTTCCTGTGCATAGGGCATCTTCCCATTTGGGACTTTTTCTTTATTTTTGTACATGTCAAAGCTTGGTCAATGAGTTATGCGCTTAAAGGGACCTAACAGAAAGTAGCTTTATAAATGTGCCAGACAGAAGAATCCAAAGGTAAAAGATGAATGTGTAGGAAGAGGACAACTCTAGGCTGCCTTGCTTTCCCCAGGCAGAGAGATCTAAGCTAGACAAAGACATGAGAGCATGAATACCTAAGCTGCCAATTGCACCAACAATTTCCACTTGAATGGTTTGCTAATACGCTTACAAGAAGAATACTCTAAGGGAATATGCAATATGAAAAATTCTGAGGAAACTATCTCAGAGTTCAACTATTCTTCCAATTGGTATAGCTCCATTCAATTTTTCTTTAATGTGGATGCTTCTTTATATATAAGGGCTTTTCATCCAACAGCAGCAATATGTGGCTCACTGGCAGCGCTGAGGACCTACATACAACATGCATGTAAACTTTCTGTTTCCCATTGCGATCTCTGCAAGGAAGTAGCATGACAGGCCTCTATGTGATAAAAGGAGATAGGAGGAGTTCTATTAAATGCAGTGCTAAGGTAGGCTCAGATGAGCTGTCTCTCGGGCTCCAAGCAGTTCTAACCCACCTGACCTGTTTGGGATAAAGAGAAAAGGTGTTCCAGACTACTAGCCCTCCAATCAGGAGCTTAGGTTTCAGGAGACAGTGATTCCGTATTCACCAGATCTTGGTCTCAGCCTAGTATGTCAGATCCCATTTCTCTACTCCCTGTCCAAAGACTTCAGACAAACCCAGTTGTCCTCTATCGGACAAGAGTCACAGGGAAGCTCACAAATGAGTAGTCCTTGGGCTTCCTAACACATCAGCAATGGCACAGAAGGTAGTCAGTGTGAAGGCTATCAGATATTCATGGTTGTCTCACACTGTAGGATACTCACATAAGGATACGCTACTGAATAAAAAAGATATAAGCATACAATTTATCTGTTTTGCAGTGGTGGTTTGACCTTGACTGGCTGCCAGGTGCCCATCAAGCTGCTCTATCACTCTACCTTCTCAACTGGACAGGGTTAGAAAATATGATGGAAAATCTTGTGGGTCTGGATAAAGATGGGGAGATCACTCACCCATTACCATCGTGAGCAAAATAGACCTGACTTAGGGAAATTAATTTAATTTATTGTCAATTAATAACAGAGTAGAATAGTGAGAAATAAAACAAAACGAAAAACATCTTTCCACCACTCCCTCTTCTTCCTAGGTTCACTAACTTCCTAACTTCACTCCTAACACTTCTCCTTCTTCCCCTCCCTAAGCAGTGCAGGGAGGTTGCAGCCAGTTCATAATGCTTTATCTCTGCTGCTCCTTCTTCCCCACACTCTTCCCCTGCTCCACTGAGGGGTTACTCCCATGGGATGCAATCTTTCATTAAATTCTCCAACATGGCTCCTTTCCATGGGCTGCAGTTCTTCATTAACTGGTCCAGTATGGCTCCTTACTACCCAGTCTTTCAGGGAGAGACTGCTTCAATGTGGGTCAATCATGGGCCACAGGTCCTGCCAGAACACGTGCTGTTGGCTGGGCTCCCCTCTACAGCCCACAGTTCCTGCCAGGAGCGTATCCGCCTGCTCTGATGTGGGGTCCTCCAGAGGCTGCAGCGTGGATATCTGTTTCACTGTGATTCACCATGGGCTGCGAGGGGACAGCCTGGCTCATCATGGTCTTCTCCATGAGCCTCAGGGCAATCTCTGCACTGGCACCTCCTCCTTCACTCACCTCTGCGTCTGCAGAGCTGTTTCTCTCACATTTTCTCACTCCTCTTTCACAGCTGGCATGCAGCATTTTTTACCCTTTTCTAAATGTGTTATCACAGAGGCATCAGCAGCATCACTGATTGGTTTGGCTTTGGCCAGCAGTGGGTCTGTCTTGAAGCTGGCTGGCAGTTGCTCTGCCCAACATGGGGGCAGTCCCTGGTGTCTTCTCATAGAAGCCACCTCTGCAGCCTCTCTGCTACCAAAATCCTGACACACAAACCTAATACAATACAAACAAAACAAACTGATGTTTTGTACAAACTGATGTACAGCTCTTTCTAGCTCTCCTCCTGAGACATGTAACGAGGAGCATTTTCTTCTTTGTCCTCAAGTTGTTCAAGTTACAGTTTTGATTTACTGTAAGCAGTAAAAAATAGCTGGAGAGGGAGCCAGTGAGGTATCTTCCTCTGGAAGAAGCTAAAAGCATGTTTTATGTGGCTCTTTTCTTTTTCTCTCTCATCACTCTTCCTTTTTTCAAAGTCATGTAGCTTCTTTCTCCCTCTTTCCTTGTTTTCAGGTGGGTGAGTAAAGAAAAATGGATGTATGTGCTAAGTCCTTTCCTATCTAGAACAAGAGAAGTAATGGGACCCAGTGACTGAACATGTTTGATGATAGTGATGCAATGAGAGGGAAGCTGGAGAAATTGCTGAAAGACAGTGTGACAGAGATGGGCTGCTGAAGCAGATGTTATCCACAGTGATTCTATTACAAGTTTGGATCTTAGGACACCAAAGCCTTGGCTCCTTTTGGCTTTAGGCCTTTGAAGGATTTTTCACCCATTGCAAAACTGGGTGGAATTTATATTTTCCAGTTGATATCATATAAATTTGATTTTCAGATTTCACAGCTTGGCAGCTTCCAGTGTGGACAGTATCTCAGAAAGGGTCCAGCTGAGAAGGCAGATTTGAGCAGTCTGGGAAAGCTGAAATGTTTGAGGAAAAATATTCCACAGATTCCGCAGATAATTACTCTTCTAATCTCCTCTCTCTACTTTTCTAGCACCAAGGAAGGATGCATGTAGGATGCATGATTCTCACATTCAGGGAAGTACAATGGGCAGCGCTTAAAAGCATAGGGGAACTATCAACTTCACATTCACCCACAGGTTTGGGATCCACAAGAACTAGAATGGGTCATTCAGAAACAGAAATCCTGGAAGTCATATATTAATTCCAAACTGCCTTTACTTGCTGTGATTAGTCTTACCACAATATGTGAGTCTCTCTGCATCATATGGGACTAAGTGGTCCTCCTAAGGTAACTTGAAATGTACAATATCAAGCATGGATTTCTGTTATGAATGAAAGGCCAAGTATTTAACATTTTACATTTGTAGAATATAGGGCTCCCCTCCAGAAAGGGATTGCAATTTTTTGTAATTCCATTTAGTAGAAATTAGGAATACGGATGATGATTTTTAAGTTCTTTAGTTCATTCTATTGAAATAATGCTATAGAAGAGGAAGTCCAATGCTTTTCCCCTCTTAGTGAATTTGTCCATGATTCTGACAGTGTTCCCTTCAACTTACAATGTTGCCAGCATTTTTTCCCCTTCTCTGGGAGCATTTCCTGATATGATTTCAACTAAAAATCATATCTGTTCTGAAGTGGGAATCTGGTAAACTCAAAGACAGCTCTACTTCCTGCCTATGTTAAATCTGACTCTGAACTTGTTAGGATGCTTAGTCTTATGGATTTTTGTGAATAAGAGCACTCAGGACATGTATGACCTAACAGAGATCTACCCGAGTCAAAGCATTTCAAAGAAATTCCCTGGTTTTTGTATGCATCCGTTTTAGAAGATTTATATTACCATATATAATTTATGGAAAAACGAAATGACTGCCAAGATTTTTTATAATGTCATAGAAATGTCCAAACTTGTGAGTAAAATCTCTGAAAACCATAAAACATACAGAAAAAGAAAGAGAAATATCTATTTTACAATGTGCCAGAATACAACAGTATAACCAAAAAAAAAAGAAGCCTAACATAAGAAAGATATGGCCAAATATCAGAGAAATAACTGTGAAGAACACTTTATGTTTAAGAGGAAGTAAAATAGTTTAAGCATAGTAAAATTAAAAATAAATTAAATAATAATAAAATTCATGTTACATCAAGTTTGTATACAATTTAGGGTATATTATAACTTTCACCATTTACTTACAGTAACTCTTTGGTGTAGTTCTGCTTTTGTTTCCTCATCTTCTCGCAAGTCATCAGCAACTGAATTAAAATCTGATTGCCACCTAGATACAAATTTCTGCTTAAGATCTGGACGCTTCAAATAATCTTGGAATTTTTTTCTGTGGATTTTGGTAAAAATAATTTTAGTGTTAAAAGACATATAGGATACCACAGGAAAAAGACAAAATATTAATATTAATGTAATAAGCTACTATTTCTACTCACCTAATATCTGCTAAGTAATAAATCACAGCGTGCTGTTCATCCCTTAGGCATCTAAGTATAGTTTTGATTGTATTCACATATGCATTTTCTACCATTTCCCAGTAAGGTACTAAAAAATCAGGTATCTCCTATGAATTTTTTAAAAAGATCAAAATTAATTGACACATTTCTTGGTAACTTATTTAGCTGTAGCATTAGCAAATATAAGAAAGACTATTTCATGAAATCATATTATTGACTTATTTCACTATGTATATCTATGATTTACTACTATATACAACTGATGAAAGACACTGTACAAACACAGAGTTTATCCTTATCCTGTGCATTTCTTTGGAAAAAAAGTGGCAGTACTCCAAATGAATGGGAAATTCCAGCAGAATACTCCAGTATCTGTGGGTTTTGATATATTCATAAGCTATGTGAAGAAGAATGAGTACTTAAGTATCAAAATTTGGTGGAACACAAATGTTCAAGGTGGTAAAAAATCTAAGATGACTGCTTAGTGGTGCAAAAGTGACAATTGACTGACTGAGTCTCACGAAACGTAGAATAAAGTTCATGGCCAGAGGAAACCCAAAATATAGAGTTACGGTCTTTAGCCACTCAGAAAACGATTCACAGCATATGCAAAGTAATTGCAGTCCTGAATGCAAAACTGGTAAATACTAGGAAAGGAATTACAGAACAAAATACAAAGCATTATTATGCACTCTTCAAATCTAAATCTCAAATATTGCATGCAGTCCCAGGTGGCCATCTCAAAAAAACTAGAGTAGAACTAGAACAAAAACAGAAAGGCAAGAACCATGATTGAACATATTGAACTGCTCCACATGAGGAGAGTTACACAGATTATGACCAGATTGGAGAAGCAAAGCAACACTGAGCAAAATGAAGAAGGGAGATGTAATAGATGCCTGTGACATCTTAAAAACCTTCAGAGAGTGATTATAGAATTATTATTCATTGTAGCTCACAATTCAAGAACTAGGGCAATCAAATGACCCCAGCAAACAACAGACTTAAAGCAAAGAGACAGGAATATTTTTTCAGAAAGACTATAATAATGCAGGGCATGTCACAGAGGTGAAAAAGTACATTGCTTCAAAAAAGGCAACTAGACATTAGCGTGGAAGGAAAGTTTATCGAGACCTACTAAACACAAAGATACAGATATAAAGTTATCTCAAGAAACTCGTGAATATCAGATCATTGGAAACTAGGAAGATATCCTTAGGGAAAATGTGTTAGAAAAAATTATCCTAGGAGAAAGATCAGTGCACGCTCTCCCCATTCTTACATTCTTTCTACAAGATCCACAACTGGCCCTTGTCAGAGACAGGAAACTGACCCAGTAGGTCTATGCTTATATTTCATAATATTAAGAAGTATTATTATTTTGGCATCCATCCGCTATTCTTCACCATCACTGTGAAGAATTGAGAAAAAATCAATGAACAAAATTTTACAGCATGTTTCCTTATTTTATATATTTGAGTAGCAACTGTTATTTGGTTTTTTTTAGATAATTGTAATACAGTACTAGTGTGTATTTCATTGAAAAATACTGAAGAGAACAAGATGCCATGAGAGAAAAGATTTATGCAGAATATGCATAAAATACTGAGGAAAATATATAGTTTGATACCTAGGATTTTTAACATGAATGAACGTACCTTTGGAAGTGGTTCATCTACATAAATATATTCATCCGATCCTGGTTCAATCGGTGGTGGTGCCTCAGGAACAGCAGGAAGCGGATCTTGAGGCGTAACTGGTAAAAGCTCTTCTCCTGATGATTTTTCTTGAGCAGACCCTTGCATATGAATGTACAATTAGTACCTTCAAAGGTATTTTAAATATCAAGAAACAGAAGTATGCTACTCTGACAAGTTCAAAATATTGGAGCAGATTCAATATTTCATTACTTAGGTGCCATTCATCAAAATATACACTGATCAAATCAGCGATGCCGTAGTTATAAAATCACTTTCCAGTTAAGCTTATATTTTGGAGGACTAATACTTTTCTAAAACCATCAGTGTGAGAGAAACAGGAATATAATGAATTAGTATGTATGCACATGAGGACAGTGGTGTGGATACAATTCTGAGATTTATTATAACTATCATGATTTCAAGGACTCCCTGCTCAGTTAAGGAACAGATGTAAACAATTATGGCTTCCATGCTAGACTTGGGAAAGAGTGAATCAAGAAAAACAAACACTGAAGAAGAAACAAACAGGTAAAGTGAACTAAATCTAGCCTGATAAGGAAAACACATCTTACTCTGAGGAGAAGCTGAGAAATATGAAAGACGACAGATGGGAAAAAAGAAAGTGACAGAAAAGCTCATGTGATAGAGAAACAAGGAAGTGAAAAACTAACCCTGATAACCTATAGTATAGCAAAATAACTGAACGTAGTTAGTAGCTTCAGAGTATGATTCAACCCTAGCAAATGAACTGATCTCTGGAAAGAAATCAGCTTCTCCTCCGTGACCATAGAAGGACCCTACAACCACTAGATTTTTTAGTTAACATTAATTAACTGCTCAGAATCATGTGTATGCGCTCTGGCCAGCTTTGCTGTGGATTTGAAAATACTCAAAGAAAATAAAAAGGCTTGAATTAAACCACTGTTGTTGTTACAGTCTTGTCTTTTTGTTTGAAAGAATCTTAACGTTTAGAGAATAGATGTGTTTTGTTTTACTTTAAGTGTGACAAGTCTGCCTCTGAAAAATACCGTTTTGCTCAGCGCTTCAGTGGAATAACTGCAATCATTCTCCTGATTTCAGTTTATAAAAAGAACAAAGCTGTTGACCAAAAAATACTCCAGCTACTTCAGCTTCTGATAAATATTTTGAGAACTAATCTCTGGATTTTGCTTTGCCATACCACTCCTAGAATGTTACTGATGTCTGACAAATTAATACACATTCTCACACCTTGGTTCTGTCCTTATCAACCTAATAGTGTAGGACAGCTTGGAATCTATCAACATAAATATGAAATTAGGCATTATTAAGTGACCACAGGGATTATTTCTCCACAGGGAGTAAACATTTCTAGAATGCAGAATAGTTTGGGCTGGAAGGGACCTTTTAAGGCCATCTAGTCCA
>WHYT01016913.1:373208-408733 GCA_009806455.1 Tetrax tetrax
CTCCTGATTTCAGTTTATAAAAAGAACAAAGCTGTTGACCAAAAAATACTCCAGCTACTTCAGCTTCTGATAAATATTTTGAGAACTAATCTCTGGATTTTGCTTTGCCATACCACTCCTAGAATGTTACTGATGTCTGACAAATTAATACACATTCTCACACCTTGGTTCTGTCCTTATCAACCTAATAGTGTAGGACAGCTTGGAATCTATCAACATAAATATGAAATTAGGCATTATTAAGTGACCACAGGGATTATTTCTCCACAGGGAGTAAACATTTCTAGAATGCAGAATAGTTTGGGCTGGAAGGGACCTTTTAAGGCCATCTAGTCCAGCCCCCCTGCACACAGCAGGGACATCTCCAACCAGATCAGGTTGCTCAGAGCTCCGTCCAACCTGGCCTTGAATATTTTCAGGGATGAGGCATCTACCAACTCTCTATATGTTATCCCGTATCATGAAGATAACAGCTGTAATATTTAAACCAAGATGAAAGGATTGAATTCAGTAATCCTTTACCTCAAGGAATTCAATATATCCAATTGACATTTCATTTTAAATATTTTTAAATTTTTCTTAAATTATCTTTTGCAGTTATGTGAAGTTGGTCTATATCTTCTGGAAAGGTAAAAACATAACAGAAAAATTGAGAGTTCTGGTGCAGTTCTCACTAACCGACACATCCCCAAAGTCTTGGGGGGCAGTGAAAATGAGTGTTTCCATATAGTTTTATAAATTCACTATTAGTGTTAATTATCAAGCACAAAGTATTTTGTTACTGAATTGTTAAAAGTAGGAACAGGGAAACTTACTTCTATTCTGGTTTTTCGCAATTTCTTCCAGTATAATTTCCTTCACTGTTTCACACAGGAGACTTTCTTCTGTCTCTGCGTTGACTTTCACTAGAATATTTTGATGGACTGAAAACCATTTCTCTAATTTTGGCCATGTGTCTAGAAAGCCTGAAATTCTACAAAAGTCATGTTAATGTATTAAATTAAAATCTAACTACTGGAAAATAAAACATTTTCCTAAATTAATAAACAAAAGAAAGAACACAACATCTAATTCAATACTAAAGTAAGTCCAGACAATATTTTTTGCAAAATAATATCCCATGCACATCAACCCCCTTCATTTTCAACACAGGAAAATTTTCAAAATCCTACTATTAATGAGTCTTACGTATTTCTTACTCTTTCTTGTCATAAGCTAAACCTCTGCTTTCTTAATCACAACTAAAACAATAAGTCAATAATATAATAGTCTAAAATAGTATCAAATATTTAGAAATAAAACTTGTTCTTGATTTTGCTATTTATATAAAGTCAAACATCTAATGATTCATTAAAAAATACACTAATTCTTTTTTATAAATGTAAAAGTGGAAGATGCCATTTTAGAAAATCTGTAACTCAAACTAAGCGCATTTGACTCAAGGGCAGTCACATGATACATGACATATCTCAGATATATCTATGAATAGGTATATATAGGTATATACATATATAGGTATATACATATATAAATACATATGGTTCATGCAATATGTATCTGAGGAAGAAATTATCCTTGGAAGAATACCTTGGAAAAGCAAAACACATAAAGTCTTATCTTCTAGGATTATTTATATTGTTCCAAAAATGAAAGTACTTATTTAGGCTTCACATTAGAGAAACTCTTAAGTAAAAACTTAACATTAGGCATGTCAGTACTACGTATGCGATTCAGATTATTTACATGCCTAAACATCTGGCTGAAGCAACTCTTTTGTACTTCATATAACATACCTATGTAGCACCTGGTCCCTGGCTAAGTCAATCTTCTCTTCTAGGATTTCAGCATCTGAATTTTGGTTGTTGTCTTCCTGTTCAATTTGACATGACTTTGATTTATCGGCTGTGTGGAAAACAGCGTACATGAGGATATGCTGAAACAGGTAACTATGCAGGTAGTTATTTGCCCTAAGTAAGATAAATATTAAAAGAAAAATTTAAATGTTCCTTGATCTTACATGTCTTCATTTAAATAATTGGGTGCCAAACTTCCTGGAAGAAAGAAAAAGTCAGAGAAAATAATACAAATATAAATTAAAGCCGTAACAGACCTGGAGACAGTGTCTTGCCTCTTCCTCTGTTTAAATGCAGAGTCAATTATAGCACTACATTTCCTGATGGGTGCTTTGCAATCACAGAAATATTTCCAGTTGTAGAGATGGAGTGCTTCTGTGGGCAGACTATTTCAGGCTTATCTGTTCTAACAGTCAGAAGGCATTTTCCCAGTCTAATTTGAATCTCTCTTTTCAAAATGGGCAGATATTCCACTGCACCTGAAGAAAAGGTATTCTCGCCCTATGCATATTCTCTCAATTAAAAACAAATCTTTAATTGATTAGAAATAAGCAGGTTTTTATAGATTTCTGAGTTTTTTTTCAGTGTTCTTTTGACTTTCCATCACCAATTTACATCTTATGAAATGAATTCTGTTTGGATTTCTGAGATTATATAATGTATTATCATATTTTCAAAGTGTTTTGGCAATACAAAGTCTTCAAATTAACAAGAATTTCAAGTGTCTATAGATTTATCTTCACTGCAATGTTAGCAAAAGGTCTAAAGATTTTGCCTTGTCCCCAATCCTAGCAATACATAAAAGCTAAAGGTGTTACTTTAATTTAAGCTATGTGCCATGTAAGTGCTGCAGTGAAAACAACCAAGAGAAATCTCCTTATAATTTGGACAATATGGGACACATTCATGAAAAGAACTTACATTTCATCAAGGTGAGTAAGGGCAGTGAAAAATGTGTGGTCTGGAAGTGAAATGGCCATCAAAAATAATTTTATTTTTGGCCAAAATTGACTATTTCCGATTGCTCCCTGACTAACTAAAGACAAGCCAAAGGCAGTGATCAACGGGGAATTAATGTTCTCACTCCCAGGGAATGAATGTTGACACATTCCTTTGTTTATTCTTTCCTTCATCACTTTCCAAATGTGTATCCTAGAGAAAAGTACTATTTACACATACTCATTTGTAATAAGACGTATTTCTGCATCTGCTGTAACTTGTGTTTTTTTTCCAGCTGCTCTTTTATGTGATGTCTAACACCAGCCACTGTGCTATCTCAGCTCCAGTGAGAATTCAGTATAAATACAAAAAAGCATATCCATATGCCCTTGCACACTTCTGATTTGCCTTTGACCAAAACAAATAAAGTATTTGAAATAATCTAGAAGTATTCAAGGTGATAATGCACAATTGACGAATGCGATACTGTGAGATGTTGAGAAATGGTGCAATATTGCTATTTTGTTCCAATAAGTACATCATACAGGTATATCTGGTCAATAATGTTTGGGATTAACGTGTTACTTATAGTTAATCATGTACTTTTAGACAGCTAAAGTTAAAAGGGGCCTTACAAATGAAGATGAAAGCTGTCAAGAAATTGAAAAAAAATTCAAATTTCATAATTATCAGAGGAAAACATAGATCTTGTATAATTATTTCTAATTAAAATATGCAACTTGCTATTATGTTGCAAAGTACTGAGAATTTAGTCATTTCAATCTTTCAATGATCTTTACATTCCCCATACATCAGAATGTGCTTCTCCTTTAACTTTGTTAAAACTAGTTGGAAACTTACACTTCCAGTTAGCTATCCTTTTCAGTACCATGGTGTCTGAAATATCCAATAATACAGAAATATCAAATGCAGGTGAGGCAACAGGAGACTTGTCAGGGACTCTGGAATCTGTAACAAGTGAGAGCTTTCCAGAATTTGCATCTTTTGCTTCTGGATCAATCCCTGTATAGGCTTTTTCAAATAGCTTTGCCTGATTAATTGTCATTGGAAACCCATCTACAATCCATCCTTTCTCTGGTGGTGTTTGGCTAAAAGTAAATGAAGAACCAGCGTTACACAATGAATTGATAGCACAATAATAGCATCTTTTTAATAACAGCTTGCCCTAGTAGTCTTATATTCTGAATTGAGTATATTAAATATCCTGATGAATTCAGAATATGACAGACACCATTAGAACTTAATTTGTAAAGCAATGGATTTTAAACAAGAAAATAACATCAAGCCTAACTAAAAGTGAAAAAAAAAGCAAAACCAAAACAATTTTTGCTGCCTTGATAAGTACAATTTTCAAAACCAATCACTATACAGACTATGAGATAAATCCAGTTGGCAGCCAGTCACAAGCGGTGTTCCCCAGGGCTCAGTATTGGGGCCATTTCTCTTCAATATCTTTATCAATGATCTGGACAAGGGAATCGAGTGCACCTTCAGTAAGTTTGCTGGAGAAAAGGAGGCTGAAGGGAGACCTTATCACTCTCTACAACTACCTGAAAGGAGGTTGTGGTGAGGTGGGTATCAGTCTCTTCTCCCAAGTAACAAGTGACAGGACAAGAAGAAACAGCCTCAAGTTGTGTCAGGGGAGGTTTAGATTGGGTATTAAGAAAAATTTCTTCACTGAAGGGGTTATCAAGCATTGTAACAGGCTGCGCAGGGAAGTGATTGAGATACCATCCCTGGAGGAATTTAAAAGAGGTGTAGACATGTTGCCTACGGACATGGTTTAGTGGTGGACTAGGCAATTTTAGGTTTGCGGTTGGACTCAATGACCTTAAAGGTCTCCTGCAATTTAAGTGACTATGATTCTACAATCAGAGGTGTAATTTCACTATTTTGTCTACCAGTTCTTGCACTGAAGTAACAAACAGCAAAACCAGTTTTATAACTTTACAATATACTAATGGGCGTAATTTAAGTTAAACTATATTTATGTGGGAACTTAAGTGTTAATTGCACATCAGGGTAGTTGAGACAATTTTCTGTCAAACAAGAGTAGATAAAGATAAATAAGCTGAGGTAAAAATGCTTGGATTATGCATCTCACAAAATAAAAAAGAAGAAATACTAGGACATGCTGAATAGCTTCAATCTAATAAACAAAATAGAGACATTAGTTATATTTAATGACTCCATTATAGTTGTGTATATTTTTACTTACCTTCAGTAGTGTACAACAATGTCTGCATAATTCTCTACTGCTAGTATTCTACTGCTAGCACAAAATGAGCATTAACTAACTTCACTAATTATCTCCAGTTTCAAAGCAGAAGACTCCAGTTTTAAAAAAAATACCTCAATAAAGAGAAATGGCTGAAGCTGGACTACAGAATGGATAATTGTGTTCAAAATAATGAAAAAAAGCTACACAATTTCATACTTAATAGCTTCCAACAGGATGTCGACTAGTAATTCATCAGGAATACTTTTTCCTCTCTTCAACAATTTCTGTGATGCAGCGCCAAGTCGGGCACGTACAGATAGCTGTGAAAGAGTGTAGTGTAAGACTAATATGCTCACAATGTTCACAATACTGATAAAAAATATGATTCTACTTTACATATTATATATTAATTATGTAGTATATATTTTATATTAGATATTAGATAATAATATATTTAAACTTAATGTTTATTGTGTTTTTTGTTTGTATTTAATATTTATTATTACGTATTAAGGAGGAGCATTTTCAACTGATGTAAAAAAGGCCTAATTTAATTGAAATATCCAATTGATTTCCTTCATTACACACATGAAAATGTCAGACAGAAATAAGGTTGAGAAACAAAGGACATGAAGGCCAAGAAATAAAAAATTAAATGTCCTGGTTCTAAGCTTATTCTGATTTTTACTACTCTTAATCCACTGACGGCTACCTACAGCAGCATTTAAATTCATTAGTTCTATAGGGATTCTTTTATAACTTAGATCTTGAAGTATTTTTCAATGAGAGCACTAAAGTCAAAGATACCATTGTAGAATTAAGTATTTTTGAGCATAAAGAGAAGATACCTTGTCACAGGATGAATCATCTGCTTGGTAGCAACAAGATCAGGAATACATTTTTGCTAACTCAGAAATGACATAGAAAGTAGCATATCTTACATAAATGTGAGATTTGACAAGAAGATATAAAATTTTAACAATTTGTACTATTCTAACCAACATAGCAATAGATTTTCATAATAAACTGTTTTCATATTTCATACAGAAAATGCCTGCAGTGAGGTCAATAAATTCAGAATGATGAAAGAGTGTCACCATTTCAGTAATGTAACCATTTTAACTGAGGTATCTTTATAAAATAGAAGATAAAATTGGATTACACACCTTGGATAGGCCATTCTGACTGTCATCTGATCTAAAATCTTGCTCAGATGGATCCTTTTTGACAGCACAATTACCTAAAATAGATACATGATAAAATTTGACAATTCTATTACTATAAAAGTGCATGCCTCATTGTTGTTCTCTGAACAAATCAGTATAGAAAGTATATACAACTGTGAGAATTAGAGGATAATTGATTAATTCAGGTTGCAAGCAACTTCCGGAGGTCATCTAGTTCAAGTTGGACCTTCTGCTCAAAGTGGCATGAGTGGACCAGTTTGCTCAGTTTTTTACCCAGTATGCTCTTGAAAACCTCCAAGGATGGACACTACACTACCTCTCCAGGCAACCTGTTTCCATGCTTGATAGTTCTCATGGGAAAAAAGCCTTGTTTCACGTCTGGCCAGAAGGGCAACAAGAAGGGCTTTTGCAGATATCTCCACAGCAAAAGGAAGCATAGGGAAAATGTGGGCCTGTTGATTTGCAAAAGGCAGGTGGAGAAGGATCAGCTTCAGGAACATTTAAATAAACTGGAAATACATAAATTTATGAGACTTCATGGTGTATACCCACATACGCTGAAGGAGCTGGCCAATGTAATTTCTAGGCAACTCTCAATAATCTTTGAAAAGTCATGGTGATTGTGGAGATTCCTGGGACTAGAAGAACAAAACTGCCATTCCTCTCCTCAAGAAAAGCAAGAAGAAGGAATTGGGGATGTACAGGCCCGGCAGCCTCACCTCAGTCCCTAGGAACTGATGGAGCAAACAAACATGGAAACCATCTCCAAGCATATTAAGAGCAAGATGATGATTGGGAGTGTCAGCATGGATTTAGGAAGGGTAAATCATGCCTGCCTAACCTGACACCCTTCTGCAACGAGGTAGCAGGCTCAGTGACCCCATTACTTCAGTACTAGCTGAGGGGTAACTGTCTTGAAAGCAGCTTTGCAGTGAAAAGGTCCTGGAGGACAAGTTGAACATGAGCCAGCAATGCACTTCTGCAGCAAAGAAAGCCAACAGCATCCTGGGCTACACTAAGAAAATACAGTTCTAGTGATATCATATATGGATGTGTCTAGTTTGGGACTAACTCAGTGCAAGAAAGATGTAGATATATTAGACCAGGTTCATAGAAGGCCCTAATGAATACTAAGATCCTTGAGTATCTGACAAACAGGGAGATTTAGAACTGTTCAGTTTGGAGAACAGAAGACCTGAGAGGAATCTTATCAATGCATAAAAATACCTGGCGCATGGTGGGGGGAGTAAAGAAGCCAGATGCTTCTTAGTGGAGCCAAGTAAAATGACAAAAGGCAAGAGACACAAGCCAAAACACAGGAAATTCCATGTAAACAAAAAACTTTCAACTGTAAGAGTTACAGAATATCAGAACATGTTGCTCAATGAGGTTGTGGAGTCTCCATCCTTCGAGGTGTTCAGCATTTAACTGAACATGATCCTGAACAATATGCAGTAGTGCCCCTGCTTTGAGGAGGAGGATTGAACCAGATGATCTCCAGAGGTCCCTTCCACCCTCAGTCATTCTGTGATTCTGAGTTTAGGTGGCTAAAGCCCAGGGTCAGTTCCTTTGTTGATTAGACCTGTTGTAAAGAAAGGTAAAGTGAGGGCAAGCGAGGCCTGCCTTCCTTCCTTCCTTCCTTCCTTCCTACTTTTAAGCTGAAGCTTTCATCCTGGGCCCTGCCTGTGCTACATTACAGCTGTGTAGCAGTCATGTCTGCATCCTGTATGCTATCTCCTTGATTCCAAACACTGATCTGCAGCTGCTGGCCTGAGTTCCTGGCTTGACCTCAGACTTGCTTCATCAGCAGAACTGCTGGGTTTTCACCAGACTGAGGCTCATGCTGATCAACGTCTCTGAACCTGACAGTGACCCTGACTTCAGTCAATATCTTCACTCGTTGTTGATGAATGTCGGCGCTTCCTGCTCTGCTACTGCCCTCGTCACCTAGCTTACCTTCCTTCATGGAGAAGCCTGCACTTGCTGCTTCTTGACAGTAGGAATTTGTGGAAACAGGAAATTCATAATGGAAACTACTCTGAAAACTCAGGTACAAGAGAAAGAGGAACTGCCATTTTAATCTCATACGATAAGAATTAAAATTAAATTTTATAAATATATACACACATATATAAATAAAATATATACACACCGTTGGTTTCATTTGTAGATGTTTCTGTTTGGAGTTCCATTAGAACTTCCAGTGCTGTTTCTGATATGTTGTTCTGGATCTTGTATCAATTAAGAAAGGAAATTAATTACAAAGGAAACTACGTATTACAGGAAAATCAAGCCTGTCAATTGAAGCTGACTCTTGAAGTCTTGTAAGTCAAAACTTAGAATTACGTTTGAAATCGAGTACAAAATTGAAATAATTATGCTTTTTTCTTTAAATATTTCACTCTCATCTCCCAGTGGCAGCCAAAACCCAAATTAACAAAAATGCTTACCTCGTTTTGCTTCCCAGAACTCTCAGCTTCCTGTGGAATCACATTGTGTTCACTTGTCATTTCATTTTTAAGAGAAGCTTGGATAGCCTCCTGAACCAGTGTATCAACAGATAATACCTGAATATTGCAAACTAATACACAAAAGAAGTTAGATAACTTTACAGTTTGAACAGAGCATACATATAAAGAGATTATTACTGGCAATTACATTAATGATGGCAAGACAGCATTATTACATGTAAAGCCCATTCCTTTCATTTGGGATTTTGAGGTAAGTTGTTTCTATTCTCTCTTCTCTGTAACAGTGTGTATCCATAATCACATAGCTACCTTGCTAGTCTCTTCTATAACAAACATGCTCAGAGAAGTTTGGCAAAAGCATTTTTAAATTCTCAATGAAGAAGTAATACTATATTAACATTCTATTCAAGTTCAAGTAGTTTTAATCTTATTTGGATAATGAATTAATGACTTGCAACCAACCCCTGAAAAATACAGATGCATCTGATGTTCAAGGACTAGTAAAGCAAGGATTTGTCCAAATGATTTTCATTGTAAGAGTGGGATTTAAACAAAAATGAGCACTTTCAAGAATTTTAGGAGAAAAAATAATCTACCTTTTTCAAGAAACTTTAAACAGGTAGTTTTTCCACTAAAAAGTTTCCCCAAAATACATCCCTTGATAGGAAATGCAGGAAATACAGGTGGTGAAGATTTGGGTTTTGGAGGATAGAAAATCTCCATCAGTCTAAGAAGCACATGATCCAATATGTTATTATTAAGAGGAGGTTTGCTTTCACTGTTGTCTTCAGCTGGGCACCATTCCCCTGTCATACTCTGTATAAATGACAAATTACCAAATAATTTGTCAATATGTCTTGTCTTTCATCTTTTTAGATGTAGCTATTTATACATAAACACACATACAATAACCCAACCTGAATAGTACTAAATAATACAATATTTTTTTAGAATAGATTCTTGTTAGAAGTTATAATTTATTGATACTTTCAGTAATACTTTGTTGAGAGAAACAAGTACTCCTACAACTGTTTTCATAGGGTGCTAGAATAATTATTTTAGTTCCATAAACATGAAGAGTAATTTCACTAGTACCACAGAATGAATCAGTAGTAGATTTTTTTAATAGAGGCCCACTACCCTAGCATTTGGTATTCTAAAAACCAGGCAAATTATTGCCCGGTATCACACACAAATCTTTGAAAATTTTTACAGATAAAGACTTCAAATAAATGTGTCTACCTAACATGAATTCAATAGAAAAGAAAAACCAACACCAGCAACAAAAACCAAACCAAAACCAAATCAACCACCATATAATTCAAGAAATTCTAAGAGAAGTAAATACTGAGTAGAAATTTCCAGTTAATCTACTCTGAGATCAATATAAATTTATCAGTGGTATGAGTTACCAGCATACAGCTTAATGAGGTTTTGCTAGTAAAGATACTCCTACTGACAATCACATTGGGAGAAAGATGAAAATGGAAGGATGTAGTCAGAAGTGAACAAAAGTGTGCTTTTGCCACTCTAATATATATTTTACCAGTATTGGATCTTTTAACACTAGGAAGGTCCTGATGTAGAGTTTATGCTATGAGAAGCTAAATAAGAACATTTTGGTATGCAGGATAACACTAGTCCTGTATTAGTTATTATTTGGTTGCTGTTTAGAAGATATGTGGACTAGTAATATTCCAATCACACTCTAGCCTGTCATCTCACCCCCATCTCATTGAGGTGCACAATAAAGTGTTGAGAGGCAAAAACAAATGTTTCAGCAAGAGAAATGCCAACTAGGAAAAAAAATGAAGGAAAAAAATGTTTACAACGAGAGTGGGTAAGCACAAGAACAGGTTGCACAGAGAGTCTGTGGGCTCTTTATCCTTGGAAAGAATTAAAATGTCTGGACTGACAAGGTGCTGAGCAACCTTATCTGACGCATAAGTTGACCCTGCTTTGAGCAAAGAGGTTGAACTAAATGGCCTCCACATCCCGTTCAACCTAAACAGTTGAATCATTCTATAAATTAAACATTTATTCATTGTCAACAGAAGAAATCAGTTTCGTTCTAAGTTCTACTGAAGAATAATGCTTTGAATTCATGTTCCAGGGAGAATATGCAATCTTTTTCTGACCTTACTATCATGAATGATATATTTCCACAGCATACATTCTACTTAACTTGATCAGTGTTGATTTCGAATACATGTGCATTAGATAGACTAACATAATGTAATTTATTATCACTTTAAATTAAAACATTATCTACTTTTAATAAATAAAAGCAAACAAAAACATTTTTCAGGTGCACAATATCCTGTCTTTAATATATCTAAGAAAAGATACTTCTTATTATGTAATTGAAAAGACACGGTTAAAAAAAATCAAATTGTTGTCTTATCTGAACCATTCTTCCTTAAACATATAAGTAGAGATAGATCAGTTGTTTCAAATTCTATCAGACCTGCAAGAAAAATGAATTCCAAATGGAACGGGCTCCCCAGTTGAAGTACTCACCCTTCAGGTTTCTTGCCCTTTTAATCAGAAGATTCTAGACTGTACTTGCTTGGGTTAAAAGTTGCTTACCTGTCAGAAACAAGTTTTCAGGTATCCATTTCAGAGTTATATAACTCCTGGTCAACACTCTTGATCTCAGAAACTTGAAATTATTTGATGCCCACTGTTATGCTTGTTTTGGGTGATTCCATTAATTTATTATGTGATTAGCCACATGTAGTAGATTCCAAATATTTTCAGGCTCAATCTGATGTGGAATGTAAAACGGACTGGTAGCACTGCATTTTGTTCTTGTATTTCATAAAATGTATTTGACACTTTTAGTCAGTGATCCTGATGTAAACTTCTTGTGCTGGAGAGACGCTAAATTGCCTGTGCTGGGATTTTTTTTTTTTCTCCAGGGCTAAGAAAATCAGCATAAACTTTGCCAGAAAATCGTACCAATACACTTTTATCTAGAAGCAATACTTCAAAGGTAGTAGTTGCTCACTTTGTTTTTTAGAAGACATAACTATGAATTTTTGCCTCAAATTTTACACATCGTATAACACAAGCTTTTGATGAATATTGATGCAGAAGGGCATGACTAAAAACATCTGGAAAAGTTTAATTATATGAATGTGCATTTGAAAAAGACTGGTAACGAAAAAGGCTTTACATGTGTCATTAAGTGTTTACAACCTTCAGTGACCCTATACCTAGAGAAGACTACTGCGTTTCTGTAATAAAAACAACAATATGACTGAAAAACTTCTTCATTAGTGCTCCCCAGTAACTGTTTCCTGTCTGTCTTTCCTGTCTGCCCTCCCTGTTGGTCATATATATTTGCCTTTTTTCACCTAAAGTAAGTGATCACGAAATTTATTACACGAGTTGATATGGTCTGAACAAGGACCTAAGAAAGGTCCTTCTTCACCTAAAGAAAGTGATCATGAAATTCATTACATGAGTTGATATAGTCTGAACAAGGACCTTATAAATAGATAAACCAGAAAAACAAATGTTAAGATTGAAACCAAAGTTAAGTTGAGCTGTCAGGCATTGATCACAGAAACTCGTAACAAAGTTTATACTCATTGCAAAATAAACTGTAACAAAAGTATGTGTATATCGTAGTTACAATTTCCCAACAAGTCAAAGTCAGGTTATTTGCAACGATTTTGCCATATTCTAGTTAAACAGATTATTTTAAAAGACTAAATACATAGCAGGTTGGTTTTTTTTTTTTCCCCACAAAGAAAAAGATCATTAATGTAATTTGTAAAAAATTGTACAATACATTTTAACAGGGAAACATCTTCATCTTTCATGTGAGAAATTACATAATGTATTGTAAAGTCAAAGAAAAGATTTAATACACTATGAAAAATAGTTACTTGTATTCTGACAGAAGGTTAACAAAAATGTCAGCCATTTTAAATAATTTTAACAAATGTTGCTGTCTTAAAATAAATGGGACACCCAAACCAATAAATCTTGTGAGAAAGCTTTCACTTGAAAGTGTTGAAACTAAGACTATCAGGTTTTGTAACAAATGCAGTATTTAATTTTACTTGCTTTTGCTGGCTACTTTCTGCCGCATTTTCATATGTGGCAGCATTAACTACACTTTGAAATTCCAGCCAGCTAAAAGTTAATTGCATGGCAATTTAAATATTAGTCCTACGAACTCGAGAGAACTACAATCAATGTTATATACAAAGAGGAAACTGTAACAGTTTTAAAATTTCACCAGCTCTCCAGTGCTACTAACATAAAATGTAGCCATGTATTTCATGTAGAACCTGTGCAATGAAAAGAAAATGCACATAAAATTCTGACACTAGAAACCAGTAAAACAAAAAAGTGAAACGTCACAACAAAATGTTTATGATTATGAAAAATCAAGGTGTATTATCTTCCATTATGTCTGATCAGTTTGATGTACCTTGTATTCACCATAATCTTTTTCATCCAACAGATTCATTTTATTCAGCTCTACAAGTTGTCCTGGGCTTGGTTCATCTGGCAAAGGCTGAATTGAGGCTTGTTCGTATATCGGTTTTCCGGTAAAAAAGAATTCCTTCCAATCACACATCAGCTTAAATGGAATTTTGCTGCAGAAGAAAAAAATTGAGTTTCAACAAAAAAAAAAAAAAAATTCAAGGAGTTAGATATTTGAGAACAGCAGACTCAAATTTACAACAATCACAATCATGACACAAGTATATGCTAAAGTAGATAGAGTTTATAATGCTTTCTGTAATTATTACAGCTTTTTATAAGCATTTGGTTACTTATATGACAGCAGTAGGCACTTGTAGGCTTCAGTATTTTCACAAATGTGTAATTTCACAGTATTTGGCTGGCAGAGCTGTGTAGTAATGGTTTTGCTACAGCTCTTTTTCCCTGCTTCAAAATATTCTCCCCTTTTGTGGGGTAAGGCCTCCCTTCAACAAATAGCTATACAATTTTTTCCTGGAAGCTAAAATTAATTCAGGATTATATGAGTAATAAAACTTTTTTTTTCTTTTCATTTAGGAAGGAAAAATATTCACATGAAACAAGACAAACTGCATACAATAGCATGCTAAATGCAAACAGGATGCTGATATATGTCACACTAAAATACCATGGCTGCTAAATATGCTCAAAATGAAAGCTTGTTTTATTTCTTAAGATTACATCAGTTTGGGCTTTCTTTTTTTTTAGCAATGATTGTAGACAGTTGAGTATTATAGCTTTAAGTAAACTCAGCACTTGATGTTCAAAAATAATTGAATAGACATTGTATGTCTCTTGCACGAGCAAGTGCACAGAAACACACACAAAAACATACCTGTAGTGGCAGTAAATGCAGATACAACTTTGATATGCATATTTTGGAAAGATATTTCAGGTGTCTGTACACATTGTTGTGCATCACTCAGTACAAGCAAACATGACACTAGCTTACACTGGAACTATGACTGTGTACGAAATCATCACGTCATCACTAAACTGTGTCTAGGTCGACTACTTTATCAAGTACCTACTGGGCCTAAATTTATATAATTTGCATAAAATATAATCATATGTATTTCATATGGTTGCAGTTTTATTATTTTCACACTCAATTACACTAAAAGGCAATGAAGATTTTGGCATACTTTCTAATGCTGTAAGGCTTACCCCATACTCTAATCATTGAACACTAGTCAAAGGAACAACAGCAGCAATGCCCCACTCTGTATTTTGGAAACACTCCTACAGCACAGGCGCTTGGAACCTGCTGTTTTTTAGAACCTTCTCAGAAACACTGTGCAATTAGGGAACATTGGAAGAGAGAATTACAGCATATAAGACTTGTCAGATTTTGGACTGAGTCGCTACTCTTAGGACAGTCCAGGCATGTTTATGTAAACTAAGGAATTTGTTCATAAAACAAAAAAAGGAAGTCAGCAGTTCCACAACTAGTAGAACTAGTGCATTTCGGTCTCTGAAGGATTCAAGTTTGTTGAGTTTTCAAGAAATCATTCTAAGGCTTTAGCATTAGTTCACTCTATATTACACATCAGTGAATCCTCACATGAAAGTAATATCATTTTCCCATGCAAACAAATTGGAGCTATCCTGTAAGATATCTGAGAATAAGATGTTTCTGGTGCTTAAATTAGTCTGAATAATGAAGTCTAACAGCTGCCTAAGAGATATTAGTTTTGTCTAACAACTACCATACTCACTTGTTCGTCAGTATACGATATTCTGCTACTTTTGTTGACAAATCAATGATTTGGTCGATCACTTCCCAACATATAGAATAATGCTTTTTATAACGAGCCTGAGCTCTTTCAACAGCAATTTTCTCATGACGTTCTCTTTCTTTGAGAGTATCTTCTTCATAATCAATTTTTTCTTGTTTTGCCAGAGCCTAGAATTTTTTTTAAAGAGTAAATTTGAGATTGCAAAGAAAATGAAAGTGCAGAAGTACACAGTCCTGGGGGAAAAAAAGAACTTGCTCATTTAACTCAGGAAATCAAAGCAGTCAGATTCTCACCAGAGTTGGATAGCCAGCAAGCAGATTAACACATACAAAAACCTAAGAATTTATATTCATTCTATAAGTTTCAGTTTGTTTGCTTTCAAACTGCTAATATGTAGTTAAATAAAGGAGAAATGTATTACTATTTTCATGAAAACCAGATTAAGAACATATTCAGTGCTTGCAGGGCAGGGAAATGTTAAATGATGCTACCTACTTTTCCCGAGGAACAGATGTAGATGCCTTGGCAAAGGCTTAGTTCCACTGGAAGCCACAATGGAATGCTCATATAGAATACATTACAAGTAATTTAACTTTTAAGATTCTGATCTGTAAATAATTCGATACTATTGCTGCTATCTGATCTTTCTCAAAAAGATCTCTGGTCATTCGTAGAAAGTTATCAGTACTTCCTGTGATGTTGTGTTCCTTTTGGCCAAAATTGTACTGAAAGAGATATTGTAATCAATAACAGTACCGTCTGATTACATAGGACTCCAGCTGTGTTGGAAGATTTGGAGCTGCTAATTGTTTTTGGCAGGAGCAAAGTAAGATAGCTGTCATAACATTATGGCCTGCTACGGACATAGCACTTGTCAGTTTCCAACAGGATTACGAATTCTGTTAATTTATTGATCAGCTCCAAGCTCCCAGGTAGAAATTAGTGCTCATGAATGAAACTCCTCCAGCAGTTGTCAAAAATGGATGTTAAAAGATTACATCTAAAGGATGTGAAAAAAATTACTCTTGAAACAAGATTTTATTTCATTGTCTTTTGTCATTTTGCCTCTTGCAAAAGACTGCGCCTTTTAACCTCAGCACATAGAGATGCTTCCCTACAAAACTAAAATTAGTTTGGAAGAAAAGATGAAAATTAGACTTTAAGTTGCTCAGTTTTATCCCTTAGTAACTTAACTGTAACTCTGAACCTAGCTAAAAGCAATATATTCCTCGTTAAATCACTCTGTCCCTAGAAAAGTCCCTAATTCTAACAGTTTACAATACAAATTCAATTTTATAAAACAAAGGTAGTATAACAGCCCTATAGCAATTCATGAAGCAAATAATCTTTTACCGCTTCTCTGTCAAGAGCTTCCTGGAATTCTTTCAGTCGTCTTTCTTCATATTGTTTTTCCCTGAAAATTCTGTTTTGCCTTAACACATCTTTTTCATGTCGAACATGCATGAGTTGAATAGCAATCCTCCGCTCCTGCTGAGATTGTCTCATTAGTCTGTAAATAAGTTGCTCCTCCCGGTAAGCCTCCTAAAAGATAAAATTCATAGTATTAAGCACAGTTTATAAACTGTTTCACAGAATCACAGAATCATTTGGGTTGGAAGGGACCTTTAAAGGTCATCTAGTCCAACCCCCCTGCACACAGCAGGGACATCTCCAACCAGATCAGGTTGCTCAGAGCCCCGTCCAACCTGGCCTTGAATGTTTCCAGGGACGGGGCATCCACCACCTTCTCTGGGCAACCTGGGCCAGTGTTCCACTAACCCGCCTCATTGTAAAAACTTTATTCCTTATATCGAGTCTGAATCTGCTTCCTTCTATTTTAAAACCATTTCCCCCTGTCCTATCACAACAGGTCCTTATAAAGACTATCTCCCCATCTTTCCTGTAGGACCCCTTTAGGTAGCGGAAGGCTGCTATCAGGTCTCACTGGAGCCCCCTCTTCTCCAGGCTGAACAGCCCCAACTCTCTCAGCCTGTCCTCATAGGAGAGGTGCTCCAGCCCTCTCACCATTTTTGTGGCCTCCTCTGGACCTGCTCCAACAAACAGAGAACAAACTTGTCTATTTCATAGACAAATAATCAGTGTCTCATATGAGAAATATGAAGGGAGTCATATAACAGCATTTACCTCCTCATTTGATACATAAACCAGAACAACATATCTCTTTATGAGTACTGTTTTTGTAAACTACAAGAATTCTAGAACTATGGAAGTGAATTCTAAGTACGTCTTCACTGAGATATTCAGTAAAAATACACTTGTTCAGTAAAAATACACTTGTTCAGATAAGCTCAATTTCAACTTGGATATTTCCTGTGTGCAAAGAAACTGCAGCATATTTAAAATAATTGCTTCTGAAAGGAAAGATATACCTTTTCCTCAAATCATTAAACAGCCATAATTTCCCTTACATCTCCCTGCTCTCCACCTGTCCCCATTCTGAGCCATACTCTGCTGGATCCTTGATCGGTCTAGTCTTCTACAGGCTTGAACTTTTTCCTTCTTTCTTGGGATTTGGGTAATTATCTCTTTCAGTCAGGAGACTGGGAATATGGGGAAGCATTCAGAAGAGGAAAATGCGAGACTTCCAGATAACAATTCTAGTGTTCTCACTGTGACATGAATAGAATCTCCTATTCAGTATGGTAAGGAAATCATTTTGAGATATTACTTGAAGCACAGCACACTAGAGGAAACTTCTGGTTCCCTGGACGTTTGTTTCAGGTGCAACAAAGCTTCTATGAAATATAAGCTCAAATTAAGGACCTAAATTGGGAATTGATGTGAAATGTTCAAATTCATTTTCCTAAGAACAGATGAACAGGTAAAGCCAGTTAGTACTAGTATGACAATCAAACCAAAATAAAGTATCACTTCTATTTTCTTTCAATCTGATTTATTTTCCATCAGCTGCCTGTGACTGAGACAGGGTAGAACACATTACATAAGTTCAACTACAAATGAAAAATCAAACTTTATTACATATTATCCTACCAATATGATGAAAGAATTCTACAAAGAGGTCTGGATCTGTGCTACACAATGCAATCAAGACATCTACATTTTCTAACACAAAGCTGCAAAGCATGGCTATTTTAATTGCAATAAGAACAACATCTTTGTAATAAATTTAGATATTTAATGTTGGTGTTAGGAAAAGAAAATATTTTTCAAAGAAAACTCTGTATTTTTAAGTTCCTTTGCCTTTACAACTGCTAAGAATGAAATACATTCCAGTTAAATACTGATTACTTGAAAAGACTAAGCTGATGCAAAAATCTCTCAATATTTTGCTTATTTTAGCCAAAATGTGAGCTTGGCACTCCCCTTTCCTAGCACTGAATCTCATGACACTGCACGATAGTTCTCATGGCAAAGATGCGATCAGCTCAGGCTTTAATGCCAGAGTACTTCACCTGCATGCAATACTGTTTGCCTACAAAGCTTATCACAAAATGAGGATCTAATTTTAAATGTGTATTTTGTACTCTACTTGTAGTGTACTTTTTGCACATTGTTTTGCTGTCCACAGAATTATCATCATGTGTGCAACTGAAATGGAAAACAATGCAATAGTAAAAATTTCATATGCATGTTTTCATATTAATGCTATGTGTTATTTTATATAGTTCAGGTGACAAAATTTTCCAATAGCACTGTCTACTGAAGAGTTAATCTGTCCACATGTCTCTTACACTCATTAAATCAAGACAATAAAAGGAGAGGTGATGCCCTTTTCTGTCTCAGTTCTATCTACTGCCTCTTTGGACTCAGTATTTCATTAAGATTTCAAAGAACAGTTGAAGCACAGACTTTTCTTCCTTATTACATGTAAACACCCATTGTTTTCTTTAGTTCCAACTGCTTATCCCCAACCATGGATTAGTACAGCAAGAAGTATCCCACCAGAGGAAAAATGGATCTTTAAATCCTAATTCACAGAGCATTGAAGGAGCCACCCTAACAAACTGGTCATTTGTCATACTCAAACTAACAACTGTATGGTGCAAATAGTTGGCTTAGTGAGAAAACAAAGCACCTTATCTAGGTGAATGCACTCTTTATAAAGGAAATAGGAAAATGCTCTTTTTGAACATTTCAGAGCACCCAAAAGAGACCTTTTCTTTGTTAACTGAAGGGTAGAGAACTCCAGTACTCTAGGTAGTCAAATATTTAGACACAGTAAGACTAAAAAGACCCAGCACAAAATTTCTGAGGAACAAGAATATCTGAAAAGGCAATTAACTCAGAGCTCCTCAATGGATAAATTAGGACTCAGAACACTAACATCATTTCAAAACAGGTGCTTATTGAAGAGAGGAGCAAAGCATCGGTAACCACCTTTCACATGAACAGGAATGGATGAAGCACTAAAACCTAACACTTCTAGGCATATTAGGAGACAAAACAAAAATGGTAGTATAATTTTTTAACCTAACATTTTACATCAGCTGCTTCATGAAGGACTGTGAAGTGTTTGAAGAAATCATAAATATTGTAAATGGGACATCTTAGTAATAATTTGAAAAATTACTACTGAAAAAGCATAATACACACTTTTTTTTTCAGTTTCCCTACTTGAGACAACAGTGGCATCCAGTGGCCAAGCACTAATGTGTTTGTTTCATGTAATTCATACATAATTACTATATCACAATTTTCTATTTTATACTTCCTTATTTAATTTAAGTACAAATGAAACAATTCTGTTCTGTTGTGTAGTCATTAAGTTTTATGACCAAAACTTAGCATACATAAATCTATTTGGTTGACAAGTAATAGTCTAGTAACAATTCATTTCCCTTCCCATTTTCATCTTCTCAATTTACTACTGACAATAACTTTTTCCTGACAACTTTTTTTAATTTAGAGAGATAAAATCTGAACAGAGCATTTGAAAATAACAAGTACTTAACACAAATACTTGTTGAAATGGTGGCAATCAAAGATTCAGTTGGGAGGACACCATGTTATTGTCAAACACTGTCAACTTGTTTCTATGAAAATCTGACTGGCCTCCACATAAAGGAGCATCACATAATTTTAAGGTATTTTTTCTCCCATGCTCCGACTTATATTAGAGCTTAACTAGTGCCCCAGTGATTGCTACTGGCCATATGGCCATCAGCTGATAGCCATGTCTATTGGAACCACTAGTCAAGGCTGCTGGGGTTATGCTGGGGCTGCAACAGCTGACAGCAGGTAAAGAGTAAGCTTTGGTACTTCAGTGATTTCAGACAACTGGGTTGTAGAACTTCTTCATAGCCTATGCATATCAACAAGAACATTACACAGAATCTCTTTTAGTGAGAGCTGAGAGACAGGTTACATGGATAGACGGACTCTTGGTCTAAGCCATCTCTTCAGGTGTGGATAGACAAGTGTTCTTAGTTTTTCATAGAATATAGGTCTGGGATAGATTTTGGGAAGCCATCTAATTTCTAGATGCCTACCCCAATAAATCTAGTTTTTTTCTCAACAACTCCAAAAACATATCCAGACATTACATGCCAATGCTTAAAATTCTGTACATGTGTGTATATATATATATAAAATCTCATACTTTTCCTTTTCAGAGGTGCCACACATCTTAAGTGCTATTACTATGCAACAGCAGTGGAGACAGGCTCAGCTATACCAGATTCAACACAAATGATCTAAGCTAAGGACTCACAGTGCAATATTAAGATAAAAGATAACTAGAAATCACAGCACCGTAGTAAGTTACAAGGTTCTGTTTGATGCAATCATTACTAAATAGAAGATCTGTGAAGTCAGTAATCTAAGAGTTGCTTTTCAAATGAGGAGTGTCTGAGAAGGGATCTGAAAAGACTTGTGCTTTACAGGACAGGATTCAAATAAAGTAACCTGCAACATCTCTTTTTGGACATAACACAGACATCCTCCTGAGATAGCTCTGATCTGCAAAGTAAGTGTTTTGCTTCTTCATATCACTGAGCACAATCATTTCACAATTCATCCAGTCCAGATTAGAAACTTTACAGGATACATTTGTAGATATAGGTTTTCATCCGAGGAATGTCACACGTGCTTTTTTTTAATTAGTACCTTCTTCAGAACCAGTACATCTTTTTCTAGTTTAAAGTTAATTTTGGGTGGGGCAGAGGGCAGGGTAGGAAATAGAAGGCTGGTCTTCAACTGATTTTTAATAATCCTAGCTCTGCTGCCTTCATTTGATCTTTTCTGATTTATAAGGATGAAGTATGACATAAAGCTAGGTAGAAAGAACAGACAACCTTCCATGTTTTTCAAGGAAATACAATATTTTTCAAGAAAACACAATGGTTGTCACAAAAATTATTTTCAGATATAAGTGTATATACCTCTTTTATCCCTTCCAAATTTTATTCAACCCTCCAAAAATACTGTTCTTTTATATTTGTAAGCATACATTTTCTCACCTCTTGTGCTTCATGGGCTATTAACTGTTCCATTAGCACTTTTCGCCGTCTCTTTTCTCGTTGTTCTCTAGCAAATGTATCTTCCTCCAAGCGTTTTTTAATTTTCCTTATATATTCATCATCTGAATAAATATTTAACAGCTCAGTTGCTGTCTGTGGTGTAGTTTCTAGACTTGGTGCTTGTAATTTTTGTGTTTGCAATGATTCTTGTACACCACTGATTGAAAAGATTAAACAGAAAAAGATTACTGACTTTAGAGAAACTTTCGTTCTTCAAAGTGTTTTCATATAGATCCCTGTGTAGTAATGTTGTCGTAGTTCAGCCCCGATGCGGACCTTAGGCCGATCCTACCACCTTAGGCCCCCCTCACTAAGCAAAACCACAACAAATGTGCAAGTCTGACCAATGCACAACAGAATTAATTTGGCCAGCACTCTTTGTAGGCACTGTGGGTACTTCTTGATGTCCTTGTGCTCCATAATCACCACTAAGTCCAGAGAGGGGCCTAAGCACTGACTTGAGCCAACTGTCAATTAGTTAATTTCCTAATAGGAAGGCAAATTCTGCAGAAACAGGAAATTAAGATGGCTTACAGGATATGAAAGAAAGATGAGCTACTTTTCAATCTGTCCATACACTCTGAGTGCTGTTTTGCAGAATTATTAATCACAGGTTGTTTACAAACAGAAGTAGTAGTATGCGTGAGTGCCACCTCTTCTGGATCACAAGTTTTTTATACACAGAAGTATCCATAGTAGTATGCATGAGTGCCACCTCTTCCGACTATGTGATACATATATATGTATCCCATATATATGCCACCTCTTCTGAGTATGGAATACATATACATATATATATAAAGGGGATAGAATGGCTACAACTTAAAATTATTCACAATAAATCAACATACAGATAACATAACTCTAAGGGGAAAGGTCAATTCTCTCTATTTTATTTGAAATGTCTTACTGTGTATGTACAACCACAACCATTCTCTCCTCTCTGCAAGTCTAACTGAGCCTACAGACTTAATGACTGAAATGAACAGAGAAGAGATGCACTTTGTGACCTTTGTTGCTGCATAAACAGCAAAAAGGAGAGAAGGAAGCTTGAGCTATCCCTTCTACAACTATAAGTAAGGTAAAAAAACCCTGTAGGATAGCTGCAATATTTGCGGTCCTAGTGGGACAGCCACTCAAAGAAAAATCACAGTTTAAGCTAAACAAGCCATAACATTTTCTTCAACTAGCTGTCTACATAGATGGTAGGTACATAAGGTAGGATTCTGTCTAAGCTTAACAATCTAATGTCCAAATATTACCTGTCAGTGACTTGGCTGTGTACTTCAGAGGCATTTCCTGCCATAGAATTCTCAAACTTTTTAATCTCCTTGTATGTGTCCTGAAGGAATAACATAAAATTTAGTATTTCTTTCCTCTTCGCAAAGCATCATAAAGAAGCTTCAACAAAGTAAGTGTTAGGGAATTATTTTTATGTCATGTTAATACAACAGAAATGTTTACACTGAAAATATATTAAGCATCAGATAGATGAATAAAAAAAGCAAGACTATATCCTTCTTCTACCCTTCATTTCCCTTTCCTTTTCCCTCCCTCCTTTTCTTAGCTGAACCTATGTCCACGAGACAGAAAATCCTCCATTTTTGCAGCTGTTCATTCTGCAGGATAATTCGTATTTTACATAGGACTCTAGCATCCCACCATACAGGGATATGAGAAAGACATATTCTGAGCTATGACCTGCTTTAGATTTGGTAGGTTGAATTCATTCCTCATAGTTACTGAAGCAATTGTGTTCCTACACTCTACGTTTCAAAGCATCTATCTCAGTTGTGCAGTTGAAAAAAAGTGGTAATATTTGGACTCCTGAAGACAATATGATCCATGAACTGTAAGATTACAATCCAAGTACTCTTCAGCACCAGATAATATGGAATATTTTTTTTGACTGCTCTATTACCACCATCTCTTGATTTGATTTGAGACTACTATCAGTTTCAGCTGTTACTAACATTTTTGATAAAGCATACGGTTTTATAGTGAGTTACAGAAGAGTTCATGCATTATGATGCAAAACTTTATTGTGCACAAATTAGTACGAAATACTAATGGTTTTATTTCACATATTCTACTCAGTAGTCTAGAAGCTAGAATACTGTCAGCAATTAAATTAGTACCTACCCATTATATTTATTCAATAAGAACTTTCCCTTACATCAAACCAATTTCTTCCTAAGTAGTAAATGCAGAATCATAATAATACTTAGCCAAATTTTCACTGGTTGAGTCCACTGTAGCATTATAATAGTTACATCAGCAAATTTTGGATGCCACAAGTATAGTATTTGTAAGTGTAAATGCTTCCAGAACATCATATGTTTTGCAAGTTCATATAATTAACAAAATAATACAGATGATAGTTACCTCTGCTTCTCTTTTCTTCCTTAAGAATGTTTTCGCTTCAATAGCTTTTATGGTGCGGCTTGGTGGTGGCTTTGGAATCTGTACAATGGCTGCTTGAATCCTGGCCATTATTTCATTTTGTCTCCTTCTTCCTATGCGATGCTGAATATTCAACATCATGTGTTCAGATACTTGAGTTGAAACAAAATACACCACATGGCCCTAATATACTACCTACATCTATGAAGTAAATATAATTAAGCCATAGGATAAAGATCTTCTGGGAAGAAAGTAAAAGAGCATATCAGGCTCCAGATGTGAACAAATGACTTTTTTTAAAGTGGATCACTAAAACACCATGAAAGCAAAAAATTATTTATCTTTTCTTCACAATTAAACCTTGTCTTAAGGATATTCTCAGCCACTGTATCATAAATTACCATTTTAATAACAAGAAATAGATGTTATAAAATGCACTTGAAATTAAAGTATCATTCTACATTCTGAATAGTTTGACAGTTTAGCAATATGCTAGCGTATGTTCTCAATATTTAAGGATGAAGAAATATTTTTTTCAGTACCATTATCAGAAAATGGTACATCTATATACGCTATGCCCATATTAACAAATAGTGTGCAATAGAAGCACATCTGTAAAGAAAAACAATTTGTGTTCAGCGCCATTACACAAGCCATTTCAGGGCTTGTATTAAATTCTAGCTCTGGTATGATACCTGTTTCAGGTCAGAATTCAGCACAGAAACTGAGAATACCAGTTTCCTGGTACGGAAATTGAGAATACCGATAGGTACTAATAGCACTGAACAATGAGTCTCAGATGATCAAGAAATAACAAACATTTTGATTACACTAATTAAAGTACACTACAGATACATTCAGTCAGAATTGAGTGGAAAAAAGGGGTTTTTTTACAGAGAGTCAAAGAAAATTTAAAAATAAATATGTAATATATCAAATAAGACATGAAAAATTGTATTTAACAATTTTATTTGGAAAATATTTTAGGTTCTGCTTGTATTTTCTTTTCTAGATACATGAAGGGACTTTTTTTTTCCATTCTTGTTCATGCTGTGGCAATAGAACACCTAAATAACCGCAAGAAGACTCTCTCCCCTTAATTAGCCATACAAAAAGCATCTCAAACTAGCTAACTTAATTTTCATTATGGTTCGTGTCGTAGTTCAGCCCTGATTGGGACCAGACTACGCAGTCTCTCTCTCACTCCCCCCACTCTCCGAAAGAATAGGGAGAGATAATTTAAGAAAAATGGCTCGAGGTTTGAGATAAGGACAGGGAGAAATCCTTAAAGTTATCGTTTCGGGCAAAACAGACTCGATTTGGGGAAAACTATTGATTTATTACTAAAACTAGCAGGATAATGGGACAGAGAAACAAGATAACCTCTCCCCACCGCTCCCTCTTCCCGAGCTTAACATTATCTCTACTACCTTCCCCCACGAGTGGCACAGGGGGGAAGAGGGAATGGGGGTTGTGGTCAGTTCATCACGCATTTTTTTATGCCGCCATTTCATAGTTGGGGGAAGAACTCCTCACATTTCTCCCCTGCTCCAGTGTGGGGTCCCACCCATACACCACAGTCCTTCATGAAACTGCTCTGGCGTGGGTCATCTCTTCCACAGGGTGCAGTCCCTCCAGAACGGCTGTCCCAGCGGGCCCTCCACGGGCCACAGCCACATTCAGGCCTCCACCTCCCCCGGTGTGTGGTCCTTCACGGGCTGCAGGGGGATCTCTGCTCCTCCGTGGACCTCCATGGGCTGCAGGGGGACAACCTGCTCCACCATGGTCATCACCACAGGCTGCAGGGGAATCTTGGCCAGGAGCCGCATTACTCCTCCCCCTCCTTCTTCACTGACCTTGGTGTCTGCAGCTGTTTCTCTCACAAGAAAAGTTCTTCACAACAGGCTGGCACATGCCTCTCAGAATCTCTTCACATAGAATCATAGAATGGTTAGAGTTGAAAGGGACCTTCAAAGGTCATCTAGTCCAACCGCCCTGCAAGGAGCAGGGACATCATCCATCTCATCTCCTCTCCATTTCTTGCAGCCAGGCCGGGCCGAGTTAGGCTCAGTCGGCCGCCTGGCGAGAGGCCAGAGGGTGAGGGCTGCAAGGCCCATGAGGCCTGCGCCTCCCCCTCTGGGCCTCTGCCCCTGCTCAGCTTCGTCACATCTTCTCTTCTCTCTTTTTTTCCTGTTTTCCCCTTCTTAAATACGTTATCGCAGAGGCATTATCACGGGACATTCTGCTACCAATCGGCTCGGCCTTGGCCAGCAGCAGGTCCGCCCTAGGCCCGGCCGAGTCCACTGAACAAAGGGGAAACAACTTCTAGGAGTTTCCTAGCTACTACCTTAGGCCCCCATCACTAAACAAAACCAGAACAGTTCAACACCCCTTGGATAGGTAGCCAGTTCCTCTATATAAACTACAGGCTGCACTTTGGATGAGTGTTCTCAAATCTTAAGAGATTAGTTCCTCTTTTTTACTTTATCAGAACAGCTACACAGAGGTACAAGATGCTCTGAAGCCACACCCACTATAGGTCTCCTTCCTTATGTCTTTTTCCTGCTTTTGAACAATGCTTCATCTTTTCTTCACAAATGAAGAATGTCACAAACCTCTTTTACAAGAACACTTAAACATATACAGTTGTAAAATTTATGCCTTGTTTTCAAATCATAAATATTTTCCATGCCCGGCAATATGGAAATACTCTTAATGTAACATTAAATGATTTTTAAATATGAATGTTTTTAAGGGTCTTATAACAGTATACTGGCTTTATATCTACATATTAACAATTGCCATGCATACTGCTTCTCTTTGTTTTTGTATAAACACGACTGTGTAGTACAGAATTAACAAGCATTCACACTGGCTTTAACCAAGTTATTATGTACACAATGTTAAGAAAATACTTCTTCAGAAGTCTATAAAAAGTAAATACTCACCTTTTCAATGTCTTGGGCTCTTTGTCTCTCTTGGAGCTTCTGAACTTTCTGTTGTTCTGCAATACGTATACGAGCTATTTTATCTTCTATTGCCTTAGATTTTTTTTCAAAACGCTCTGAAATCTGCTGTAGTTGCAAATCAACCTGACGAGGCACTAAAGTTTTCAAACGCTAAAATTAAAAATCAAGCAATGAATCATATTTAAATATGATTGTTTTGTAATAGTAATTTAAAACTCTGTTTTCTGTGTTAATGTACACAGAACAACAACTAAACATAGTGGAATATTTTTCAGAAAAACAAGACTAGCTTCATTGAAAAGAACATGCAGATTTGAATTCAAACAATGCCAGACTTTGTTTAGTTTGGAGAGAAGGAGGCTGAGAGGTGACCTCATTGCTCTCTACAGCTTCCTAGGGAGGGGAAGTAGAGAGGGAGGTGCTGAGCTCTTCTCCCTGATATTCAGTGACAGGACATGTGGGAATGATTCAAAATTGTTTCAGTGGAGATTCAAACTTAACATTAGGAAACATTTCTGTAGCAAGAGCTTGGTCAAACACTGGAAAAGGCTTCTTAGAGAGGCAGTTAATGCCCCATGCCTAACAGTGTTCAAGAGGCATTTGGAAAAGGCCCTTATTAATATGCTTTAACTTTTGGTCAGCCCTGAAGTGGTCAGACAGTTGGACTAGATGATCATCGTAGGTCCCTTCCAACTGAACTATTCTATTATATTCAAACCAAAATGCAGATAATTCAACTTAAATATGAGAAAAAATAATTACCAAAAGGGTGATAATTTGCCCAGACAGGCTGTGAAGTCTCAGTCTTTGGAGATATTCAAAACCCAACTGAACAAGATCCTGAGCAACTTGCCCTACCTGACTTTGCTTAGAGCAGGGGGATGGATTAAGTAACTTCCAGAGGCCACTTTCAACCTCAACTATTGTACAATTCAAATGTCATTCTGAATCTATTTATCGACAGGAGCTACTCTTAGTTGCTTTATCTTTTTTAAGCTATCCATATATAGGTGAAAGGATTTTTCTACTGTTTGGTACTACCCTTTGTCTTGTTGGTAAACTTTCTGCTTGTAGACTATTTTTCAGAAAGTATGCCAGAAAAAATGTGAAATTTCACCCAGCTCAATTTGATTCATGATACATAGCTTCTTAAAGATTCTTCATCCTGATATAATTATGGCCTGCACATGCTGAAAGTTTCTGTCGAAGACAAGAATATCCTTAACACAATCTACTATATCAATACTGACTTCCTCTTAGATACTCTCTTTCCTCTTTGATTTTTCTTCTTCAGATTATTCAGCATATGGTTATTGTAGGCTGGAGTGTAGTATAAATATATGGAGAGACATGCAACACAAAGAATCAAACCACTATGGCATGAAGCTCAACACAGTTTTAAGTAAGTTTCCTGGAGGGAAATCTGTCTAGGTTGATACCTAGACGGCAATGCAGTCTGCAATCTGTACTGACCAAATGAGTAAGATGGCAGTTGCTGAACAACTACTAGCCTTTGTTTCTATATGTATTTGAAGTCTGGACAAAGTTTAAAAATAGAGGAGGTAACACAGAATGAGCTAAAACAAAGGAACGCTAATCACAGATGATCATGATCCTCATGAGTCACAGATAAACACTGTAATCTTATTGTCTATGCCTAAGACATAGCACGACTGCTCCTTTTCCACAGAAGTATTGGATTTTGAACAAGAGATTAAAAAGTTGGGAGGGGAGGTATGAAACATGCTTGAGATGTGCAAGTATGCTACCTTTTTTCTTTGTATTTACACAAAATGGATATAGCTATTTACCTCTTGATACAAAACACTTTCAATAGACTGAAGCTTTGCAGTTGCTGGAGGTCTCATTGTTTCCATGGCTACTCCAGTGAGCTTTGCCTTTCTCTTTTTTCCTAAAGCAATATACAATTCATATAAAAGCTTCGTTGCAGCCCCATGCTTTCCTGTCATTATGTCTTGCGCCACATTCTCATTAAACTGTACACCAAGGAGGTGAAGTGTGGGCTCCAGGCGAGTAAAATTGTTAAGTTTTGCATTTGCAGCCCTATATGATTAAAAACAACAACAAATCAGAACATAAACTTATTTTAAATTCCAACTTGCTGCAATAAGCATGGTCATGACATTTATATCATACCAAGATACGAGCACGAAAAGAAACAGAGAACTTCCTTAAAGTAATGTGGTACACAGTTTGGCTTAGGTTTTACACTGCAGTACATGTAATTGCATTGGTCTACCAGGCACAACTTTTGGGAAAAATAGAGACCACACTGGGTTATATAAATCTTGATACATGCACACATAAAATGCACCTGACAGTAAAAGCTTATGCTCAATTACAGGTAATCATATGCCATCCACAAAAAGTTCAAAGAATTAAAATGAAGTTTCTATATTGGCTGCATCAATCCATTTGAGCTCTAACCAGCTAAAATATAGGAAATTATTTAAAAAGTCTATAGAATCTATTAACCCTCACAACACCTTGTCGTATTTTTTCCTGGTAAAAAGAAATGAACGCATTGGTTGGAGTAGTGTTGAAAACAAAGACTGTGGTCTCAACAAGAAAAATTCATGTTCAAATTTGAATTAGTGTATTGCAGATTAATGTTGCTCGATACATAGATTATCCTGTAGAAGCATTCAAGATCTGTAGACATACAGGCAAAAGACTAATAACAATAAATTATCAATGTATCACGATTAACACATCAAATTTCATCCAATAAATCCATAACTTCAAGCTAAGTCAGAATGTCATGCTTTCTATACTGCTCTATCACTTGAGTTCACAACAATTCCTTCATATGAACCAACAAGCTTCTGAGATCAGCCAAGCTACATTGTAATTCTACAAAAATGTCCAATTTTAATTTAAGACCTTCTGGTGACAGTATTCACCTTATTCCTAGTTGAAACTGTCCAGGAGCTTGTTATTCTTACTATAATTTCTGATGCCTTGTTTCTTACACAATTATATACTACTGCAGCTTACAATTAATGAACATTAATTCAATGCCATTGATTCAAGATTAAGGTGATTCCTATTGTCAGAAATCACCTCACATGCATGGAGAAACTGTAGTGATATCACCTCTTAACATTTTATTCTGTATTAAAATCAGATGGAATTTCTTAAACCTGCCTCATAATCCAAAAATATTGTAAATCTTATTTCAAGATCATTGTCAGAGTTCAGGGAAAACTAGAATATTCCATTTGTCATGTATGGACAGTGAAACTGGAAAAACGTTTCCAGTTGTATTCCTTTTAAAATAGTATCACTTTGTCAATTATTCCCTTGCTTACATGTCCAGCTGTGTAACATAAGCAGCTAATATAGCTAAGTAGGTCTTGACTAGTTAGTCACAATTATTCCACATTCTTTTCCGTTGGTGTCTTCTAGATTACAGTTACCTGTCCAAAAAAAAGGAATATACATTTCTCCCACTATCATGCAAACAGGCATGATCTTGCTTTGAGCTGTGCTAAAACACATTAAAGTGACTCCAGCTTACCAAATGATCCGTGAATAATAGAATTTTCCTCAATAGCACACTCCAAATTTTAAAATTATTACTTTATAGATATTAAGATTAGGCAGGCACAGGTTCTTGAGGGATTCCAGAACTGTACAATGTCTATTGCACTGTAACAATTGTTTTTAATGTGCAGGAGAAACATCTTTGAATTGAGAAAATATTGCATCAATTCTCAACAGTTTTCAAAAGATTAATGTCAGTAATTATTAGAACAGGAAATAATGAAGAAAGCTGAAAACATCAAATTATCTTTACAAAGCCATGGAGTGCCATAGTAAAGAATACCATGTACAGTCCTCCTCCCTCTCATATGTTAGATACTCAAAGACCTGAGTATTCATCAGGGCTTTTCTCTGCTCCAATACATCCACATCCACACTCTTTCAGGGAGTCCTGAACTGGACACAGCAGCCTAGATACAGTCTCACCAAGGCCATATCTTCTTAACGTAGTCCAGGATGCTGTTGGCCTTCTTTGCTGCAAAGGCACACTGTTGGCTCATGGTCAGCTTGTTCTCCAGGGCCTCCAAGACTTTCTCTGCAAAGCTGCTGTCAAGACAGTTGATCCCCAGCTAGCACTCAGACACAGAGTTTTTCTCTGCAGATGCAGAATCTTGCATTTCTCTTTGCTGAACTTCATGAGATTCTTATCTCATGGGCCCTCTTCTTCAGCCCATCAAGGAGCCTCTGAATGACAGCACAACCATTTCTGTATCAACCACTCCTTCCAGTTTTGCACTGTCTGCAGACTTGCTGAGGGATGTATTCTGTCTCACCAAGTAGGTCATTAACGAAGACGTTAAACAGTAATGGTCTCAGAGTTAGCCCTGGGGCTACACCACTAATCACTGGCTCTCAGCTGCACTTCACACCGTTGATCACAACCCCTTCAGTCTGGCAGTTCAGCCAGATTTCAGTCCACATCAGTGTCCACTTACCTTCTCTGTACTTCATCAGTTTGTCTATGAAGATATTAAGGAAGATAGCGTCTGAAATCAAGATAAACAGAATATGCTGATCTTCTCTCAACCATTGAGCCTGCCACCTTGTTGTAGAAGGCTGTCAGCTTAGTCAGGCATGATTTCCCCTTCCTAAATCCAGGCTGACAACTCCCAGTCATCATCTTGCCCTTAATATGCGTGGAGATGGTTTCCATGCTTGTTTGCTCCATCAGTTCCTAGGGACTGAGGTGAGGATGATGTGAGGTGAGGGCTTTACATCGCCAGTTCCTGGTTCTTGCTTTTCCTTGAAGAGAGGAATGACACTTTGTGCTGGTTTTGTGTAGCTGGGATGAGAAGAAGTTGTGTTGATTTTTTTTTCTCTCTTTCATAATCCTGCTTTGGTTTTATTATCAATAAATGGAAACAGTTTTCACCAAGTCAAGTCCGTTTTGCCCATAACGGGAACTTGAATGATCTGTCCCTGTCCCTTTCTCAAACCTGAAGCTTTTTGTTTTATTTTCTCTCCCCTGTTCTCTCAGAGGGTGGGGAGAATGAGCAAGACACTGCGTAGCTTTGTCCTGAGTGGGGCTAAATTACGACACAGTTGCATTCTTCCAATCCTAGGGAATCTCCCCAGTCACCATGACTTTTCAAAGATTATTGAGAGTGGCCTAGCAATGACATTAGCCAGCTCCCTCAGCATGTGTGGGTATATGCCATCAGGTCCCATAAACTTGTGTATTTCCGGTTTGCTTAAATATTCCTGAAGCTGATCCTTCTCCCCCAGGGCTAAGCTTTTGTTGCTGTAGACTTTTCTGCTAGTCTCAAGGGCTTTGGATTCCTGAGTGCAAGTTTTACCAGTAGAGAGCAAGACAGAGAAGGCACTAAGTACTTCATACTTTTGCATGGTTTTTTTTTTTTTCACTGGTCTTCTGCTCCAGTCAGCAGTATGTTCATGTTTTCTTTAGCCTTCCTTTTGCCATGGAGATTCCTGAAAAGCTCTTACAATTGCCCTCTGTGTTCCTCACCAGTTTTGACTCTGAATGAGTGCTGGCTTTCATAAAGCCTGCACACTCAGACAGTGTCTCTGTGTTCCTCCTGGGTCACCTGACCCTGCTTCCACACCTTCTATGCTTCCTTTTTATGTTTGAGTTTTATCAGTAGCACCTTATTCATCCATTCACACCTCCTGCTGCCTGTGCTCAGGCACCACACTGAGATGGAATATTCTTGAGCTTGGTGGAGGTGATCTTTGAGAAGAAGAAGAAAAAACAAAAAAAAAGTCTGCTCTCCTGCACCTTCTCTCCAGGGTCATTTTACATAAGATTCTTCCAAGCAGATCCCTGAACAAGCCAAAATTTCCTCTTCTGAAGTTGTGATGTTGCTATTGAGCTTGTTCATTCCTGTCAAGATCATGAACTCTACCATCTTGTGCTCACTGCAGTCAATGCTGCCTCTGACCTTCCCTGTTTGTACATACTAGGTTTAGCAGAACATCTCCCTTCTTCAGGTTCTCAATCACGTGTCTCAGGAAGCTATCGTCAATGCAATCCAGTAACCTCCTGGATTGCTTGTGCCTGGTGGAGTTGCTCTTCCAGCAAATACCAACCTGGTTAATGTTTCCTGTTGAGGCTGAGGTATGTGAAAATGAGAATTCTTCCAGTTGTCTCAAGAAAACCTTATATATTTTTTCCTGCTCAAGCAGTCTGTGGCAAACAGTCACCACAACATCACAGTTTAGTCTTTCCTCTCATCTTAACCCATAAGATCTTAACTAATTAATGATCCATCCCAAGGAGGAGGTGCATGCATTTTCTCTGCTCTCTCACATTGAGGGCAACTCCTCCTCCTCACCTTCCTGGTCTGTCCTTCCTAAAGAGCCTATATCCAGCCATGGCAGCACTCCAGTTGTGCGAGCTATCCCACTACCTCTCTGTCATTCCAATGATACCATAGTCCTGCAACTGCACACAAGCCTCTCATTCCTCCTCTTTGTTCCCCATATACAAGCACCTCAGAGAGGCAGCCAGTTGTGTTAATTTCCCAGAAAAGAGTGTGAGTGCCTCTCCCATAATGCTATGTTTTCAGCACTTCCTTAATTGTGTACATACATTTGGGGGGCAGCCTTCTACATTGTTTTGTCCCTCTTATTCACATCACCTTCCACCTGTTGCTTGCCAGTCTAGGCCATCACTTCCTCATTTGTTTGAGAGTCATGATGTCCCCATCGCCTCATTCCAAAAGCTATCCTCACCAGTTTCAGTAGCCTGTTGGCAAAGATCCTTTTACCCAACTGAGTCAGCTGGATCCCATCTCTTCCTAGCAGTCCTATTCTTCAAAGAAGATCCCATGACTGTAAAAACCAAATCCCTTCTGTAGCTAGCAGTCGCGCAACCACTTGTTGACCTGTAGAATCTATCCACTCCTCATCAAGCCCTTCCACCTTACCACCAGAATTGAAGAAAGAGTATAAGTAAATGAGAAGTGCAGAGAACATGAAAAAGAGGTTCAGAAGAAACAGGAAGAGGATGTACAGCTTGGCACACTTGATACACATGTGCAGTGAGGCCTACCTTTTGTCAAAATGGAGTGTAAGCCAAGGAACCCCAAGAACTGCATCATAAAGTTACTGAGGCTCATAGATCTGCAGATTTTTCAACTTCCTGTTTATTTTTTTTCTTCTTCATTGTGGATATTACCTCAGTTTACAGGTAAACTGGGATATTGCACCAAGACTTAACTCAGAGCCACACAGTGCATCTCTACCATTTTCATTTTAGTGAAGATGGATTGGTCACTACCACACCAGCCCTCTGGATTCCTGGCTTTACACAGCCCACAGGGACAGTGTCAGTATTCCAGTATGAGAGACATCCTTGGAGGGCTTGTTGGACTTTTGGTCTAGCCTGCTACTGTAACTACCTTAGTTACAACCCAAATGCATAATTTTCCTGAAGCAGTATGATCAATCTCTCTAAAAATACAAAGCTAGTCTGTGCGTCAAATACAAGTAGCTTTTGACTTACTGATAAATGTATCAAATCTTGATAAGTTCTAGATGTCTTTCCCACTCTGCATTAGCAAATCCTAACTGAAAAATAATTATTTTGTCTAATTTCTGTAAGCAACTTGTTGACTTGATATCCATATGTACTAACCTGCTCTGTGAAAATTGATTAAAGTCATGCTGAAGACCATGTTTGTGTAGAAGTTCTCCTAGGAGGTAGCCAGTAGAAAATTCTTCTGAAAATGACCCTGGAACTAAGTTGGGGTTTTTGTTGTTTGTTTAAAAAAAAAAGAAAAGATAATTAAAAGAATTAATACATGAATCGTAATGCAACTCATTATTATTTTTATGACAAAATTAAGTCCACACTTTATTAAATAATTCAAAGAAATTTTAAGTGATTAATCTAGCAGGAACTAGTTTTCAAGTCACAAATAAATCTTTCAATGTAGTTATTTTGCAACATAAGATTCAGGTAGTCATTTAATTCTCATTTTCAGTGATAAAAGTAAACATTGTCATAATTGTCTTTAAGATCATGGCAATATCTGTAAATTATAATTACTAAATTTTCTGTAAAAAAAAAACCAACAAATGTAAACAAAGCTAGATCTCATGTGCTTCTCTTCCATGGAAAGTTGCTCCTTTCTTGCAGAACAAATGCTTCCCTAAAGCTAGCATGACACCTGCCACCCACAGCAAAGCCCTGTTTTGCAAACATATTAAAATATTTTTATCCTCTGGAGTCCTTATTAGCAGGTGAAGCTTGAGCTCCTCATACCTCCCGAGAGCACTTGTGCCTTGAGGAAAATCAACTTCACCTCGAAAATCACTGTCTCGCACATGAAGATTGAAAATGGACCCGAGGAGGCGTTGTGCCTGGACGCGAGGGAGCGGGAGGGTTCGGGTCGGTAGGTCAGCGGGACTTCGCCCCGGGAGCCCCCCGCGACCGTTCGGGGGGACGAAGGCCTGACCCCGCCGCAGCCCCCCCGCGCTGACAGGCCAGCCCGCCGCCCCCCGAGCCGCTGTCCCCTCCCAGCGCAGCAGGGCCGCCACTCACCCACTCTCCGGGAGAGCTTCACCTCCTCGTTCAGCCACTCGCACAAAATCTCCGACATGGTACGCGGCGGCGGCGGCCCTGGCTTTCCCCACCGCCTGGCACCGCGTCCCGTTGCCACGACGACGGAGTCCGGCGCATGCGCGGTGG